>MU711263.1:135977-187278 GCA_026770625.1 Nicotiana glauca | reverse complement strand
CTCACTATCGGACCGGAAACTTCAAAAATTCAAACTTCGGCATTTCAAGCCTAAAAGAGCTACGGACCTCCAAATAACATTCCGAAGACGCTCCCAACCCCGAAATCACCTAACGGAGCTAACGAAACCATCAAATTTCCATTCCAAGGTCGTTTTCACATTGTTCTGAATACGGAGCATTTTTCAACTCTTAAGCTCTCATTTAGGGACTAAGTGTCCCAAAACACTCTGAATCCTAGAACCAAACGTCCTGGCAAACCAAAATAGCAGAAATGAACTTAGGGAAAGCATTTAATGGGGGTTCGGGGCGTAAATTCCAAAAACAATCGACCGGGTCGTTACATTTCTTCACATATAAAACAGACAAATCAAACAAAGAGTCTAACATTGAAGTGTTTAGGATCATAAAACAAAGAATACTATTTCAGTCATAGACTCATAGTGAGCCTGCAGGTTCAGGGTTCCAAAGTGGAACCCTAATCCAACTTGTCAATGAAACCCCCAATTTCTAGGGTTTCGAAGAAGAGCAAGGTACGCTATTCCCTATTTACTATGTTAGTTGGACATTAGTTGAGGCCGAGATGCTATATCCAAATTAGCGCTTACTTTAATAAGCGCCTCTAGGAAATTAAAACCATATTTCCAATGTCACCCAATGTGTGTTGTGACTACCTATCCCCTTCGTAGTGTTTTGCATAAATTCGAACTTTTGGGGTGATTGGCCAAATGGGCCATGGGACTCAGTGGGTACGATATTGGGTACCAACCCCGAACATCCATCAAGTCCCAAATCTTGGTGGACTTCGTGGCTGACATTACGCCAGCCCTCATACCCGAGGTCGAAAAGGAACTGCTATTAAAATTAGGTACATCATCGGGGTTGTGGACCCTCTTCATGGATGGAGCTTCGAACGTGAAACGGTCCGGGTTGGGCATCATTTTGAATCCATCCACGAGTAACATAATTAAACAGTCTATCAAAATTTCAAAGTTAACTAACAGTGAGGCCGAGTTTGAGGCCATGATTGTTGGTCTCGTGCTAGCTAAAAGTTTGGGAGCAGAGGTCATGGAGGACAAATGTGATTCCCTACTTGGACAAGCTACATAACTTTCGAAGTCCGGGAAGATCGAATGCAAAGATACTTGGACAAGATACAAGTAACTTTACATCGATTTAAGGTAGACCTTAAAACAGATACCTCGAGAACAAAACAGTGAGGTCGATGCCCTTGCAAACTTGGGGTCGTCGGTCGAAAATGACGAGCTTAACTCGGGGACTTTTGTACAACTCTCGAGATCAGTAATCGAAGAAGGTCACGCCGAAATAAAGTCTACAAGTTTGACTTGGGATTGGAGGGACAAGTACATTGAATACTTAAATAACGGAAAGCTCCCATCAGATCCCAAGGAGTAAAGAACTATACGCATGAAGGCAGCACGATTCACTTTTGCCGAGGATAGAATGCTATTTAGGAGGATGTTCGATGGACCATTGGCGATATGTTTAGGACCAAGAGACACCGACTATGTCCTACGGAAGATTCACGAAGGCACTTATAGGAACCACTCCGTGCTGAATCATTGGTTCACAAATTTATCAAAACGAGGTACTATTGGCCTGATATGGAAAAGGATACAAGGAAGTTCGTTCAAAAATGCAATAAATGTCAAAAGTATGCACCGATGATTCATCAGTCCGTGGAGCAGCTCCACTCGGTCCTATCCCCATAAACATTCATAAAATGGGGAATGGACATCGTCGGCCCTCTACCATCGGCCCCAGGTAAAGCTAAGTTTATTTTATTTATGACTGATTATTTTTCTAAGTGGGTTGAAGCACAGGCTTTCGAGAAAGTAAGGGAAAAGGAAGTCATAGACTTCATTTGGGACCACATTATATGCCGATTCGGGATGCATGCCGAGATCGTGTGTGACAACGAAAAGTAATTCAACGGCTGCAAAGTGAAAAAAATTTCGAGGATCACAAGATTAAAAGGATTCTATCAATGCCGTACCATCCCAGCTGTAACTAACAAGCCAAATCAACTAACAAAACTATCATATAAAATCTTACGAAAAGATAGGCCGACGCTAAGGGAAAATGCAGAGAGATATTGCCCGAGGTTCTTTGGGCGTACCGCATGATGTTAAAATCCAGTGTGGGGGAAACACCGTTCCCTTTGGTGTATAGTGCCGAAGCTCTTATCCTGGTCGAGGTCGGGGAACCTACCTTTAGGTTTTGATATGTGATGGAAGAATCAAATAACGAGGCTTTACTAATCCTCCCCGATAAAGTTGAGGGTTGTACATGCGAATGAGATGGTCGAGGGTGAAGGGAAGCCCCTCGACTTTGGTCACGAAAAATCAAAGCAGTATCACTATCCTCCAAAAAGATGGATGAATTTGGCCGAGGGTGACTTCGTACTATGTGTAGAAGTCCACGATAATTGGATCTAGTGGACCCAATGTGAAAGTATAGGTTTAAACACTCAGAAACCCTTCCTCATACGTGGTGATTGAATTTGGCTGAGGGAAGCCCCTCGACTTCGCTCTGCCGCTGGTTTCTTGCCGGCTGGTTGAGACGAGGAAGCTTTCTCTTTATGTGGAACAATTTTAGATTGTTTGGCCCTTTTTTTGTTTGGGTAAGCAAGGAAGAACAAAGATTGGGATATTTGGTACTTCAGGGAAAACAGATAAAGAAAGAATTGAGAGTCTGTAGAAGACAAAGGAGTATGAAGATTAAAAGTAATGTTTGGGTAAAAGAAGGAAGATATATTTAAAGGTTGGAGACGATGGTTCAGAAATCGGTAGTGGCGGACAATGACTGACAGGCATTAAATGCCTCGATATTCGAACCGATGGGATGTTTCGGGCGCCCTATGTCGTTTACGTCACGGAGATGACGTCAAGATAAATTGGTGTAAAAGTCGAGGACTCAATTCGTTTCTTGTCATTATACTCCAAACAATGAGGGGACTATCTGTATACGGTTAAAATCGGGCTCATCCAATTTTACTAATTGGCTGGGACCTGGGGGATAGTTCGAGCATCGGCCCCGTGGTATATCAGACCGAGATATGAGGATAAGACACCGAGTCTAGGATTCGAAGTACCTGTCGAGGTCGAGGCTAATGATGATCGAGGCCAAACAGGATAGATATCGAGCGAGACCGAAGAAAGCATAATAACAAAAATGCGAGATATCCGTGACTGGCCGGGGACCAGGGCGAAAATCTCGGAATGGATCAAATCAAGAACGGTTATTTAGTTCATCATGTGATTTACTTCTGTAATTAGAATTGTACCATAAATAGGATTCCTCTACTATATATAGAGGGTTCTAATCATTTTTATAACCATCTTACATTCACGCATATCAAAGAAATACAATACTCTTTTCTCTTATATTCTTTTGTTCATCAGTTTTTTTCATAACTCTACTCTCACTTATTCAGTTCAAGGGCGACCTAGCTCGAGGGCTGAATTGCATTTTAATATTGGTTTGCGCTACTTTGTTGTTTATTTTACTATTTATCATCATATTTTTATCGATTGGTGCTAGGTGAAATTATATATCTTTAAAACCACTTATATATTTAATTGTTATCCGATTTTAAGGGTGAACATATCGAGAGGTAATGCTCCATAAAAAATGAGATTTATAATCTTTAAAATAAAAATTTAAGTTATATATATGAATAAAGATTTTTTATAAAATTATTTTCGTCTAGTATACAAGACTGCTTTCTATTTTTTTTAACGTTACCAAATAATATTTGTATAGGCACCACTAGCAGTTTTCTTAGTGACTTGATGGTGTAAATCTTTTTTGGACCGATAGTGCATAAAAGTTACACTATAAAACTTAGGTGAATTAACTGTTACAACATGTAAATATAATTTAGCACTGTAGATTATTAGTTAAAAAGTCAACTTAAAATAGATAACCATGTGGTTCCTTGACCACATAGCGCTACGTAGTAGACTCCACATGGTATTAATATCAAAAATCAAGAAGGTTATGGCTTCTTTAATATTAGGTCACACATTTGAGTATTGAACCATTATAAAAGCAACTAATATGGACACCGCACTCTTAGAAGTTTAGCACAAAAATATGGACCTCTTATGTACTTGCAACTTGGGCACGTTCTACTATAGTCATATAATTACCTAGTATCGCGAAACAAGTTCTTAAAACTCACGATCTCGCCTTTGCTAATAGGGCTCAACTTACATCCTCAAACATCATATTTTACAACAATAAAGATATCATATTTAACCAATATGTTGACTATCGGAGATAAATGCGTAAAATTGTAGAACTCCTAAGTACGAAGATGGTCAGGTAATTTAGTGCAATTCGACAAGATGAGCTTTTAAGCCTGATTTTATCAATTCGTTCAATGAGGGGATCTCCAGTCAACATGATTGAAAATAAAGCAGCTGGGGGTAAGGGAATTGGCAAGTTTGGAGGTGAAGATTTGGTTGACGTTTTACTAAGAATTAAAGAGAACGCCAAACTTCAATTTCCAATTACAAATGACAACATAAAACCAGTGATCTATGTAAGTTTACTCCCATATTCTCAGACTTTTCTCTTTTAATATCATTTAATCCTAACTAGTGAAAAACCTAAATTAGTGAGTACGTTAAAACCTAAATTACTGAAATGGCCACTCAACTATCTCAAATTATCTCCCAAAGTCACTTTACTTTTGTTTCTAACAACAAAGCCACTAAACTATGCCTATTGCATTCAGAAGGTCACTCAACTAGATTTTTCAAATTTTTGATTGCCAAATACCTATTTTAACCTCTAAATTATAAATATTTATCTACTTTTATTTTTTTAACTTTTTAATTTATATTATGAACTTATCTATAGAATAAAAAAATATTATTTATAAATTAAAAAATAAAAAGTATTTAAGCATCTATAATTCAGGAATAACAAAATAATGAACATAGTAAAAGAATTAATTAGAATAAGTTATTCATAATAATAATTTCAGTATAAGCAAAAAAAATCAAAAACCTATTTACACAACTCAGAATGAAAGAAAATAAAGGTTATAAAATATATATTCCATACACCTAATATAAAAATAATTATTTAAATAAAAATATTTTTATAATATACATTATATATTCTTGAATTATATTATATATATTTCATGCACAACTTAACATAGCATATGTTACCCTGTACAGATAGTCCCCCCTGCTTTTCGGTGATATAACTTTGTGCCGTCGGAAAGTTGGTAGAAAAACATAATAATATAATTGAGTTTAATTTTCAAGAATATATAATGTATATTATAAAAATACCTTTATTTAAATAATTATTTTTATATTATGTGCATAGAATATATATTTTATAAGATTTATTTTCTTTCATTCTGAATTGTGTAAATAAATTTTAAATTTTTGTTGTTAATACTAAAATTACTATGATTAACAAATTATTCTAATTAATGTTTTTTTAATATACTCATTACTTTGTTAGTCCAGCATTATATATGCTTTAGTATTTTTTTTAAATTTATAAATAATATTTATTTATTCTATAGGTAAGTCCATAATATAAATTAAAAAGGGAAATTATAATATTAAAAAGTTTTGAAAAATATAAAGAATATAAATATTTATAATCCAGAGGGTAAAATAGGTATTTGGCAATCCAAAAATTAATAAATCTAGTTGAGTAACATTTTGAGTGCAATAGACATAGTTTAGTGACTTTGTTATTACAAACGAAAGTAAAGTGATTTTAGGAGATAATTTAAGATAGTTGAGTGACAATTTGAGTGATGGACTCCCCTAATCCGTATATAGTTAAGTCTCTCTCACGCTTTTTAAAATTTTTTAAGATGGGAACAGATAGGTTTATTTTCTGATTGCTATTATCAATATTGAAGACTCTCATGATGTATACAGTAGGTGTTGGACTAATTGCTTTTCTAATAGAAATAGTATAGTACTTGTACTGGCCAATTGGTTATTCTTGCAGGCTCAACATAAAAAAATGCAAAGATGATCAATAATCAAATGTATGTTGCTAAATAAAATATTTAATTAAGTGCATTCTCAAGGTTGGAATTTAATAGCTCCACTCCCTTTTAATTTAAGAATTGTCCTTAAACATTTCGGTACCAGAATTTATTGAGTTATATTTAATCTACCTTAGGTAAGAATTTATTGACTTTAATTATTCGTTTGTCAATTTAGTGTTTGGACTGAAAAAAGTCAGGTGTGATGCCGAAACTAGCAAAACAAACCTTGAACGACGATAAATCATATAACAAAGAGAAAAATACCGAAAGAGACACAAATATTTAACGTGGTTCGGTCAATTGACCTGCGTCCACGGCAGAGATGAGCAATCCACTATAATAAAAGAGAGTACAAAATATCGAGAGAACAGCCTCCCCAAGATGCATACACAAGTGACACACTAACACGTGTCCCGTAAAGTTCTCCTCCCAAATATGACTCTCAAACCCTATATGGCTACATTGTGGATGCTACAGAATGAGAAGGAAGAATCCTCAATTTATAGAACTCTAAATCTTTTCCTACAAGAAAAAGAACTAGCCAAATATAAAAGAATTATATTTTCCTTCTAGGAAAAGAAAAACCCAATTACGATAAATATGTTATCATTTCTTTCATGAGATAGAAAATCAATTATGATAGGAAAATCTGGACAAACACCTAACATTTAGGACATATTTGTTGCTGGAAGTTCTTCTACAGCTATTATTATATGGGCATTATAAGAAATGATGAAGAACCCAAATACTATGGTCATGGCCCAGGATGAAGTGAGACAAGTCTTTTAAGGGAAAAAAAAAATTATGGTGAAGAGAATCTTGAAAAGTTGACATACCTAAACTTAGTGATTTAGGAAACATTAAGGCTACATCCTCCATGTCCTCTTCTAGTACCCAGGGAATGTAGCGACCAAACAGATGTTGATAGATATATCATACCTCTTAAGACTAGAATGATAGTTAATGCGGGGGCGTTTGGGAGAGGTCTCGAAAGTTGGCATAATCCCGAAAGTTTTATGTCAGAGAAATTTGAAAACTTTTCGATTGAGTTTATTCCATTTGGTACAGGAAGAAGGATTTGCCCAGGAATACTATTTGGTTTAACTAAAGATCAAATCATATCCCTTACCGAAAAAAAATAGAACTCAAAAGTGATTACAAAATTATTAACAAGTATATTACTTTCGGGTCATTTCCATCATGAACTAAATAGTACTTAATATAATTGTAATAGACCGCCATATTTACTATTGAGACAGAGAGGGTGGAGATCACAAAAATAAAAGAGACCATTCGTGCTGCGACAATGTTGATATATGTAGTACACTCGCGGGGATCGTGTCGTGCTTCTTAAAAGAACTGGATATCTAATCGATACTCATTATTAATGTCTAATAAGACGAGTGCAGTTTCTCAATATACTTTTACATGTTAGTTTGTATGGTCAGTTAACTATTGAAAATAATAAAATAAAATCAGTTTTCTTTCTTTTATAACAAAAAATCATTCAAATGTTGAAAATGATATAAAAAGTTTTCTTCATTATGTACCAAAAAGTTATTCAACTATTAAAAATAGTGCAACAAACTCACTTTTCTTTATTTACACCAAATATACTCTTAGTGGGAATGTGTATTTCGGGTAACAATTTAATAACGTGGGACACAACGTTTAAGGCCAAATATATAAAATACAAATCCTGACCATTGGAGCTAATATAGAACTATCGACCTATGAAACCGACCCGCCTTACACGGAAAAAGATTATGGTGGAGTGATAAATAATTATTCATACTGAACCAAAAGTCTCTGGTTCGAGAATTGAGTATGACGCATATGATAGGGAGCGCTTTATCCTCCTCTTCCACCTCACAACCCCCTAACCCCCTCCCCCCAAATTGGATTAGCCAATCCCAAAGGAGTACCAGACACTGATGGGAAACCAAAAAAATTATAAACTTCTTTTCTTGTTGTTGGTAAAGGGACTAAAAAGAGTTCCTCTGCCAGCCAACTGCATATTAAAATTTTTATTGCAAAAGCGTCTCCTTTTAAAACATTGAAAATTTTCTCTCTCTAAAAATGAGCGCTCCTCTCAGCAGTAGCTGACCATGGCAAGGAAGGCAAAATCTGGAGGAGGAGGAGGAGGAGGGAGTATTGTACAGCATAACATCATCAGAAGACCCAAAGAGGGTACCACAATCATCTGAAACGAAGAAATTCCAAAATATCAATGCAATATAAGGCGTTGCCCCTTTAGATTTGACTCAAGCGATGGCCTCGACATCAATTTTGGTTGAGCAAACCCCCGCAACAAAATCATAGACAGATCTAATGAAAGAAGTAGAAAGTGAGGTTGAACAAATAGGTAAGCACAACCATGCAAATTCTCCATAAATAGGGGATAATTGGAGTCGAATTGTAGGTATTGAGAATCAACTGCAGATGCTAACAGGGAACCAGACAACAGGATGAATGAAATGAATACAAATGTGGTGGAGGGATCAGGAGAGCAGCAACAAAGCAATGAGCTAGAAAGTACTAATGCAACATCAAATGGGAGCAGTAAGGAAAATCAACTTGGATACAAAATAAGCAGAGTGAGGAAGTTAATAACAGAAAGGAGCAGGAAGCATGGCAAACAGTACAAGGGAAGAAATCAAGGAAGGGGATAGGCAGTAATCCAAACACATATGTTGTAATAACATATATGACCAAGTGGAACACATATAATAAAGAAGGAGAGAAGACAGACAAAGGAAGAGAGTAGAAAGTGGAAACACATGGTGATGATAGCAAATCTGGGAAGGATGGGGCACTTAACCCCTACCCTCCCCAATAGATAACATAGGCTTCTAGAATACTAGGGTCTGAACAGGACAACCAAGCACTAGGAAATGAATCTCTTTATACAATGACAACATGTTGGATTGTTTGGACTCTTGGAATCAAAGATTAAGAGAGCTAATGCAAATAAAGATTCTCTTAATCTTTGTACATGAACATGTAGGATATGGTTATTATGAAAGCCACAAACTTATACAATACAAGTGGGACTGGTAACAGAGTAATTACTACATAGTGAAATCACTTATATCAGCACAGAGAGGGTGTTTAATGTGACTATGATGCATGGATTAAATGATCCAACACTGAGGACTAAACTATGGAGGGACATAAGGAACATTATTGATCAAATGGTGGGATCATGGGCAATAATGGGTGACTTCAACTCTATACCCAATCAGGAGAATAGAGTGCGACCCTTTTTGGGATCTCCAGGTGGCCAAAAACAGAATAATCTTCCAACATACCAACGTCCATGCCTTTAAAAATGAGTTGATGGCATCGTACACATCCTGAGACCTTTCTGTCGGCTTCTCTTTGATGGCCTGAGCTTCATTAAAAATGGACTCCATACAAAGCCGTGACTCTTGAATATGGATAATGGCATCGCCTTCAGAAATGACACTTCTTGGGATCGGAGGGGCCTCTTGCGAATCAATAGCTACATGTTCTTCTTCGATCCCCTAGGCTAAGGAAGATTCATCCTTGCGAACATCCCCCTCAAGGACCACCAAATCGTGGTCATCATCAATTGGATCGTGGGTGACAAATTTCATGTCCTTGTTATCCTTGGGAAAATCCTAGAGCTGATGAAGAGCTTCGGGATCCGGACCTGGGCATCAGAAGTCTTCGAAGTGCTCTTCCTGACCTTGAGCACGGTTAGTTTTCTTTTCTTGACCTCGGCAGGAGCGTCCAAGGCATCATGGGATCTCTTTTTCTTCTTTGTTTTTTCCTCCTTCTCTGCAGCAACTTCGGCTAGCCAGCGGTGAATTAGCCAAGTATTTATAGGTGGAGATGGTATCCAACATCGCTTCTAGGCAAGCCAACGATGAATTAGCCAAGTATTTATTCATTTTAATAATTTTAACATAGTTGTTTTGCATTTATTACTTAAATAGAAGTGGAAAAATATAATAAAGTAAGCTTGAGCTCATAAAAGAAACATTATAGTGATATAAATACCCAAAACCCATCAAATGTCTAATAGCATGTGCCAAGAACCAGTGTCACAAGTGTATGAGCATCTAGCAGAATATACAAAACACTACGCTGCTGTCTAAATAGGGTAGATGGAAAATAAATACAAAAGAGAGAGACTGCGGTGCTGTAGAACTAACTCATAGAGCAACTCACCAGTATGCCTCAGGATAACGAGAGTACGCACCGAGATAATTGCCAGATGCACTTGCCTCAGATCCTGAACAACTAGTGCAGAACTGTAGCATGAGTACATAAACAACATGTACCCATTAAGTATCCAGTCTAACCTCAATGAAGTAGTGACGTGGGGTCGACTTCGACTCTCACTACAGGCCAATAATAAAATATATAAATTCTAATAGGCATGGCGTACATGGATAACAGTAATAATAATGATAACACTATAACAAACCATAGGTAAATGGTTCCTTAGCTAATAATTAATTAAAAACTCCCATTGATTCAATACTAACTTCAACAATTTCGGGCCACTAAATGAATCATAACCTCTTAAGTCATAAATATAATATCAAATGTATTTGGGCTCCAAACATTATCACGCGCGATTTATGCCGAGGTCGTACGACCCTATCCAGAATAATGTGCACACTGCCGAGGGTTGAGTGACATGAACAATAGATGCATCTACTATACTATCGAGGCGTTCGACCCGCTCCACAAGAAGAGAGAATATTCTATGAACAACCAATTTAAAAGCTATCATGAAGTTTATACACAAGGAAGCACAATTTTCATATGGTCAAGCAACCCGCCAAAACTCAAGGTAAGTGAAGTTTCGGTCTTTACAAATTCTTTATCAAGTTTCAATATAGTTTAGGTACTTAAATTAACAAGTAGAGTACAAACAACACAAGTATTTCATGATTTGGGCCCTAAACTACCCGAACTTAGCATGATTAGTAGCTACGCACAGATCCTCGTCACCTAGTACGTACATAGCCCCCACAAATAGAACTAAATAGTTAGGCAAGAGACTTACCTTATCTCCAAACTCACTTTCCGGCCCACAAATTAGATCTAAAGCCTCAACTCGGTGTCGAACAATACGAAACTAGTCAAATATTATGATTAACCAATAGATGTTCAAAAGTCCATAATTTAACTATTGGAGTGATTACCTAAGCCAATTTGGAAGATTTCTAAAATTCACCCCCAGGCCCACGTGCCGGATGGTACACCCCATGTTTTCGTACGAGAGAGTACATCGTAAGTCAATTTATGTATACTCATAAATAAAATCATCTTTGAAAGTACATAATGTAAGTTAATCATATTATTGTGGAGGTTACAAATATTTAAGATCATGAATACTATGTACAAAAAGGTTTGGAAGGCTTAGAATCTACATCATCATAAGTTACATTCATAAATGTGCTGAAAATTAGGTCAAATGTAGAAGAACGTTCCTCCCAACACACTTGGAATTATGGAATAATACACATACCAAATTGAAGATCTGCAAGCTTAGTTTCTAATTCATTAAACTGTTCGTCGATATGACATCGGAGTAAAGATATATTTGCAGTTTTGTAAGACTGCACAGACTGCATAGGTAACAAGTAGGTGTGTCACTGAAGCTTTCTGAGCAATACATTTCGTGTGTTATATGAGGCCTTTTGAGGACATATTATATACCAAATTGAAGGTCTTGGAATGCAGTTTCCAGCACTCTTAATCATTCATTCATACGATATCCGTATAAGAAGATATAAGCATCGGAAGAAGGGCCAATACTAGGGTGCCAAGCTAGCACCCCTTTGACTTTTATAAAGTTGATATATGTAGGTTTTAAATCGTCTTTCTCTTCATTTTTCATAGAAACCGACCATACAAAACCCATAAACTTACCCTTAAGCTCTCTACAAGGGTTTCAAAGAAGATTAATATCCTAGGTACGAAATCAAGAAGCGATAACATTAGAACGATCTCTACGACATAAGCATCGCTATACCACCTCTCTTTTTCTTTGTATTTTGAGTTTTGGAAGGTACTTCATAGTTAAGAAAAAATCTACTTTCTGTATTTAAGCTTTTAAATATCAAGGAAGGTTGATAAATTTGTTTCCTAATAATTAGAAATCATGGGACGGTGATCGGAAGCCGTGAGTTCAATTTATTTCACTTTTAGTGGAGTGCTTTGTAGTCCACTCATATTTGCCTATTGTGCTACGAATTTATGCAATTTGGAAGGATAAAGGGCGTGGAGAACCTCCACAAGTCATAGGGTAGTGGGATGGTCACTCGTCGTAGTATTTGCAGGCTAATTGATAAGTTGTATTAGGTGTGTTATGGTATGTTTGGGTCTTTTTTTTTTTTTTGTATTAAAGTTCCCAAATTGTAGTTAGGTTTTGAATTGCTTGTTGTATTGTGTTGTTGTCTGGCTTATAGTAGGCTTGAGGGAGCAATAAAATATGGGAAATGCTGCCGTTTTATTTTAGAATCGAGTTATCTTTTAAGATACGTGATATACTAGCGCGTTTGTAAGTTGAACATGTATTTCTTTGTTATAGGGTTGGCGCGCTAGTTGTCGTAAGCTTGTTCTTGAGTTGCATTGATTACTTGAGGTATGTTAAGGCTATCCGTTCTTTCTTTTTGGCATAATCTATATTATGCAAATGAAACTAGCAAACGCGGAACTTCCACAAATGACTCTATTCTTAGAAGTACTATGGGTGCCTATGTTCTTGATTCCTCGTGTGTCCTATTATTATATCGTCTGTTCATGGGTATCAAAAAATACGTAAGTTGATAAAGTTTATTTCATGATATTAACCGAAGGTATATTGATCTTATGATATCCCTAGAGATCTTATTGACTTACTTCTTATGCATTGCATCATTTATACATGTACATTAACCCATGAATAGATGGTATTATATACGTGTATATTATATGTATATGGGATATGGGGAAAGTTTATGGCATTATATACGCACCACCACCTGATCAGCTGGTATACATTGATAATTTCTCCTACAGAGGCCGAGATGATATGATGGAATGCCCTCAATGACTTGATGATGTTATGTACGCACATACCTATGCATGATATGACATTTATATGCATATGTATGACTTTATAAATGTTTCATGATTCACGGAGATATACAAGTTGAGTCATTTACTCCATGTTTCTTTTATGTCATATATATATATATATATATATATATATATATATATATATATATATATATATATTACTTTTCACTCTTTACATACTCGGTACTTTATTTGTACTAACGTACGTTTTGCGTGGGAACGCTGTGTTTTATGTCCGCAAGTCCCAGTAGACATGTTGACAGTCCTCCTAGTAGGCTATCAGCTCAGTAGAATGTGTTGTTGCACTCCACTTGCTCCACAATTGCTTATTTGGTCAGTATGATTTGGACATGTATTGATTGGTATGACGAGGCCCTATGCCGGCCTTGCCGGCCTATATGACGTTTATGTACTCTTAGAGGTTTGTATATTGGTGTCATGTATATGGATACATGTATAGCTTTGTCGGCCTACGTGTTAAGTGTACAAATGATCATGTCGGCCTTATAGCCTATATGTCACAAGTATAAGTTTCTATATAATTTTGGGTCGTCCTATGTCTAGTATTTTCTTATGTTTTATTCTGGTTATCTAATGATGTCCCTTTTGGCCCATTTACCCATGATGGTATGATAAGAAAAAAATATGTTACGTTGGTACTCGGTTGGGTAAGGCACCGGGTGCCCGTCACGGCCCATCGATTTAGGTCGTGACACCGGATTTCGAAATTTTTTGAAGAAAGTTATTACCCATAGCCTCATGAACTCAAATATGTAATTTTAATCCAATTCCATGATCATTTTGATGGTTAAATCCTATTTTTATCAAAACCTAGGTTTTTCAACTAAACCAATAATTTCCATAATTTTACCTGTTAAAACCTACCCACAATCTATGTATTAAACTAACATTGGGTAGGAATTACTTACCATCAATATCTAGGTGGAAATCCCTCTCTAAGAAGTTCAAAAATTGCCAAAGAAGTGAAATAAATGAACCCAAAATGGTCTAAGTCAAGTTTTTAAAAATATTTCTGCCTAGTGATCCTTAATCGTGATCGCGGCCAAGCTCACGCGATCGCGAAGGCTAAACTGAAGAGCCCAAGAAAATGACTCTATGCGAACGCGAGAGTAAACATACGAACATGGTGCACTGGGACACCTACTTCTCGCAAACGTGGGGCTCAACTCGCGAACGCGTAGGGCAACTAGGTTGCCCAGGCCCAGGCTTCTATGCAAATGCATCCAACCAAACACAAACGCGAAGGCTAATGGTTCCGAGCCTCCGCAAACGTGGCCCTGTGTTCGCAAAGGCAAACAGAAAAAGCTCCCAGTCCTTAAATCCTTTATCGCGAATGCGAGGGTCCTTCTGTGTTCGCGAAGAAGGAAACTAGAACCAGCACACCAGCAGTTTTGGACTTCTTTTCGGGCAGTCCAAAACGCACTCGAGCCCTCTGGGAACTGTCCAACTACACCAACAAGTACATAAACATAATACATACCTGCTCGAACTCTCAATACGTGTAAAACAACATCGAATCTAGGAAATTGCACCCCAAAACCAAATTGAATTAAATTATGAACTTCAAGTTTTCAACTTGCTTCAAACGCATCGAATCATACATAGACTACTAGGAATGAACCAAATATTGCGTGCAAGTCTTAAATCACCATATAAAACTAATCCCAGCTCCGGAATCCCAAACGGACCTCGATAACACCAAAACCTACTTTAACCAAATATAAAGATCTTGAAGAACCTTCAATGCACAAAATTTCAATAATAAGCGTCGAAACCCTTACCCGGTCCCTAGAGGGATACACGACAATGCCTCTGAATATGACCCCTTCATCCCACATCCATAGCATATAGGTAACTCTATATAGGAAATCCCCAAGTGCATCTTCCCGTACTTGGGGCACGGGGACCTCTGCTGCTGCTGGAACCTCTCTATTGAGCGACCCCGATGATGAGATACCCTGTTGCCCTGACCGGGCCTGAAAGGACTCCACTGTTGTTGGCTAGGCCCTGATGGCGGTGCACTGGCTGAAGACTAGGCAATAGACTGGGAAGGCCCCGATTATCCTCCACCGAAAGTTGATCTTCTCCCACATAGTGACTCTCCCATGTTGCTCATAGACCGGGCCTTGCTGTTACCCTTTATCTCCATTCTATTCTTCAATTGACGGCTCTCTATAGCCTGAGCAAACGCGAACATCTTCCTACAATTCATATCAGAATTCAATACAGCTGTAGAAGCCTCATTAATGGTCAAAGAACTAAGGCCCAGACAAACTGATGCACTCTGAACTCCATTGTGGGCAACATATGAATGGCATACTTGGACAAGCGAGAAAACTCCATGTGGTACTCCCGCACACTCTTGTTACCTTGATTCAAATTTTCAAACTCTGGTGCACGGGCTGCCCTTGTCTTAGTAGGCAGAAAGTGATCTATAAAGGCATCAGCGAACTCACTCCACCTCGCCGGAGGGCTCCCCTCCTCGTAAAAAAAGGGGAATCCTCCCATAACTCAAACCACGCATAGGCCACCCCTTTCAGGTGGTAGGCAGCCAACTCTACTCCCTATGTCTCAGTCACACGCATAACCTTGAGAGTCTTGTGCATATCATTAATAAAATCCTGAGGGTCCTCTTCCAGATTGGCACACAAAAACACTGAAGAGTCTAACAAAAGAAATTTGTTCACCTTGGAACTCGTGGAATCCCCTTGCTGGCCAGATGAACTAGGTGCAACACCTAACCTCTGGGCCTGAGAGGCCACTAGCTAGGTCAACATCTGAATAGCTCCCCTAAGATCCCCATCAGAAATACCAGAACCGGAAGCTGGGCCTGGAGGCGGGACATGAGTATCAACGGGAGGGATAGTGGTACCCTCCACAGATGTAGGAATTGGGGTAGTCTGCTCTGGAATAGAAGAATCAGGCAGAGTAATAGCAGGGCGACTACCCTCAACCGCAGCATCAAGCAGTGAATCATCAGCCACTCCTGAGGTGGCATTGGCTTCTTGGCCGATTCTCGCTTTCTTCTTAGGTTCCATTTACTGAAAGATACAGCAACGCACTGATTAGGGAGAGCATAGTTTCACCGCACGACCCAGAATATCAAACAAGGGTGTTATTCCTAAATGCCCAAGTAGCCTCCAGCTTATCAATGTGGTCGACTACACACCGATAAGAAGGACTCTACTAGACATGGATCCGAGACATCCTAGGATACTTTAAAACCTTAGGCTCTGATACCAAGTTTGTCATGCCTTAACCTCGGGAGGTGCGACCGGCGCTCAATCGAGTGAATCAAACCAAGCAAGCCTCATCACACTCTTCCTACCCCACTCTTCATGAATAAGATAGCCATGCTTCCTTTTTATTTAAGCAGGAAAAAGGTGATACATTCAACAATGTTAATTCATTTTATATTACAGACTTAAACCGTAGTTAAAGTTAGCTTTCGAAATTTCTATAAAGTTACAATTTATAGGTAATATGAGTTTAGAATTACAACATAGTTCATGAACCCCTCAACACCCATACATAACCCACACATGCGTCAACGGAGCCTCTAAGGATACAAAAGATAAGTATGACAATGCCGGAAATAAGGCCGTGACTTTACCTCAAAAATGGAAGTCCACAACAACAAAAGATACACAGTACAACCCCTTGAAGGAGAAAGGGGCTCACCAAGACTTTGAGAAGAAGGTAATCCGCTACGCGCGATCGGCACTATCCGCAATGGAGCCACCTACATTCATTTAAAAATGTAGCGCCCCCGGCAAAAGAGACGTTAGTACCATAAAATAGTACTAGTATGTATAACTAAACACCATTTTACTAGAAATAACTATCAAGCAAGAACAAAGAAATCACAAGAGTAAATCAAAGGTTTTAACCGGACACCACATCATCAAATAAATGAACCCTACAATCTTTCACATAATTTTCATAACTAGTTTGGGGCATTTCATTCATATGTTCAGCACTGTTCTCAATACCACTGCTATCTTGAGCGGAGTTTGATCACGACCCGGTCGTCTAGGTCGCCTCATTTGAGACATATACCTCAATTACCATTTCATTTCCCTTTTTTGGAATTCAATGTTAGCACATTACCACCATGTGTGCGGCATGGTGTCCGATCAAAACCCGATCGGCTAGGCCGCCTTACCTAGTTGTTGTTCCTTTCTCATTAATCATCTCATTTGAATGTTTATTTCACATAGATCACATCAATTCATTGGCACTTAGGGCCACAGCTATCACATCATTCCACTTTCAATGTTCATCTTGCAATTTTATGGTCATAGGCACACACAAGCAATTCAAGTTGCAAGCACCGGTAAGTTTTCATATAGTTAGCTTGATAATCTCAGTTTTAATCTTGTCTTATAGCCTAGGCATTTCAACACATGATTCGTATTCTTCACACTTCTCTATATATCAAGAATAGTATATTACTCACATTGAGGCACATCCTTCATGTATGTATGTCTATATATATAGACACACACTTGCGAATCAATGTAGGTGAAATAACAATCAATAAATCAACCAATTCTAGTCTTACCACATTCGCCAACGGAGCTCAATTTCTAATAAAAGGGGGTTTTAGCTTCATACCTCAATATAGATCTCCTTAATCTTTACAAAATTTCGTCTTAGTACTTCGATCTATTGTGTAAGAATTACAAATTGAACCGAGAATTAGAGACGAGATTGAGATTCTAGCTTGTTTGAGCATATTATCAAAAACACTAAGGGTGCATTGTGATCTTAGTTCCTTTTTAGAGAAATTTCTGTCATTCTATACCCCAATAGCTTTCTTGTTAGTTCACTACCTCCCAATACTCCATGGTTTTATATGCATGCAAGAAATTCATTCTTATACCCATGAATTACTCACTAATGACCCCTTATTGCTAAGTATAAAAATAAGAGCTGAGGTGGTGAAGTCTTACCTTTTGGGATGAAGATTTAGGTGCCTTCACTTGATTACCTTCAATATTTTAGCAAGGTTTTGGAGTAATTTTGATGAGAGGCACTTTCCCTCTCTAATACCCCTCTCTCTTACTCTAGAAGCATCAAGGAAATATGCTCAAAATGAGCTATTACACCGGATATAACGATAGGGGTCGGGTTTAAAATTTAGAAAATTGGAGCCACGAGTTAGATCTGTGATCACAAAGTCGACATGCGGTTCGCAGAATAGACCGCAAAATGCTCCCCAAAAACTGGACACACTGACTGGGTTTGCGGCAGAAATGCGGTCCACATTCACGTTCTGTAGTCGCAAAATGCACATCAGAACTGCCCTTCACAAAATTCCAAGGAAATTATGCGACGACTATGCAGTCCGCATTTTGATTATGCGATTGTATAGTTGACTTCAATTTTTTCCAACACACTGACTCACTCTGCACCTGAAATGCGGTCTGCATAACTGATATGCGACCGTATTGTTGACCGCAAAATTGTACTTTTTATGGAAAACATAATTTCTTGACTTTTAATGCATAACTTAGTCTAAAAGGGTCCGAACACACATCTCTAACACATATTCCTAATTTGGCACTACGAGCTTTTTCTTGAGTTTTGAGTACAAGTTTTCACGGGGCCTTACAAACAGATTAGTTCATGGTTATATTTTAGGTATCATGGGTCATGTTGAATTAAGGGATTATCACTTTAAGGTTGGGCAAGAGTGTTTTATAAGGGTAGAATGGGTTGATGGGATTAATAACATGCTTTGTCGAGTTTGACGTATATTGGAGGGATTATCAAGAGAATCGGCTCAGGTATATTAAGGTTATCCCTCCTTTCTTTTTGGCATGATCCAAGTTATACAGAAGAAACGAGCAAATGCACAACTTCCTTAAATTACTCTATTCATAGAAGTATTAGGGGTGCCTATGTTCTTGAATTTCTATATCTCCTATTATTTTATCATCTATTCATGGGTCATAGAAAAATATGTAAGTTTTGAATTGATATACAAATTCTGGTACTAATTCAAAGGAGTTTATTAGACCATCCACTTTAACCTTATCTTTGCTTAATAACTATGAAAATGATTGCAAAGATTTCTGAATTTATATTTCGTCGTACTTGAATCTTTTATTAAGCACTGGGTTACGGTGACGGTGTTCCTGAAATGGTAGTTCGACTCCTTACATCTTCCGAATCGTGCTATATTAGCTTCACAAGTAATTCCATAGCTGATGTTATTGAACATTTTGTTTATGTTTAGTGCAACTTCTATTTATCCATTCTTCTTGTAGTTATTGAGTGGAAGATAATTTGTCAGCAAAAGGATGAGTTATGATGATTGAGTATACTAACTAATGTAGATTAAGATAGTTATCATCAGAATAACACTACAAGAAAATGGGCCTATGGGAACGAAATTTTTTGCAACGGTTCATAAACTGTTTCCATAGAGCTCTTATGGTAACGGTTTTAACCGTTCCAATAAGTTATAGGTACATTCGGCACACTTCAGTCATAAAAATGTTGCCCTTGTGTAGAAACCGTTCCCATAGATTTTTTTTTTTACAACATTTCTTGTAACCGTTCGTATAGACTAATCTATTGCAACGGATCTGGGAAAAAAATCAATGGGAACGGTTATTAATCCCTCTTAATTATTTCCCCCCAAAATTTTCATGTAACCCGCCAAACCCCCAAATTATTTACATTATACTTTTTTTATCTGTATTTTTTATTTAATTAAAAGTATAAGGGTCTCTAATGAGTTATAATTAATTAAAACTATAACATAAAACATAAGCGTCTCTCTCAAGCTCTCTGCCAGTACAAACCCAAGCTCTCTGCCAAACCTCGCCACCGCCGGTAATACCTACGCCGGTGACAGTCCCACGCTGGCGACAGTCCCTCTGCCAACCTCCGTTAAACGCACCATATCTCAGCAAATAATTTTCAACCGTGCCCTAATTCGCACCATAAACAACCAGCTCCTTCAAACAATTTGAATCCAATAAGTTTAGCTTTATTTCTCGATTAAGCTCGGCTAACATGTCAAGTTCCACAGACCCTAATTAAAGGTTTTTGCTCAGTTCTTATAAATTTCTGATTTATTTTGCATGCTCTTTGTTTACTGATTTTGCAATTTCTCAATAGTTGAGCCCTAATTCGCCTATTTCATTCCTCATTGAAGAAGAATTTGCCGCTGGGTAGCTGTGGAATAGAAATCATCGTAAGTTCCTTTACTGGTGGATTAACTGATTTTAATTTTATTTTTAGGGTATTTGAGCGATGTACTGTTATTGATTGGAAATACACAATCTTTATTTTTCTGTGATCTTTTTTCTGGGGGAATATTGTGCTGATAATGGTCGTCCCCTCCACATTTAACCCATCTGAAGTTTCTGCTTTTTATGCTACTGAATTAGCTTTATCTGTATAATGGTAATTGTTTGTGATCTTGTTTAGTGCCAATTTTTAAGTGTCATCCCAGATTCAAGATATGCTCATGATAGGTTCTTGTTCTGAGTATAAGATGTGGGAATAGTGCTGGCAATACATTGGCACCAAATGATGATCAGTTCCTATTTTCCTGTATTTGTTTCCTTATAAATAGACTTGGGAGGCGTCAGATTCGTGCATCGAAATCCTGTATTTGTTTCGTTATACAACAGTATATCTACCAACCTAAAATGGGTAAAATAGAGAACAAAATGAACTTTTTGACGTAAGAAAATTGTCATTTTACAGAATAGATCAAACTAAACTTTACCTGCTGCCTTGCAAACCAACCTCTATAGGGTACAGTTGTGTTAAGCCCCATCCGTTTTTCCAGTTGATGTACAACAGTGCGACTTCCAGTCAATGGAACAACAGAATCTTGATCCCCGCTATTTTCAAGAATTACATGTTACTAAAATATGATCCCTTACGTTATTGCAACCTGACAGATGATCCCTTACGTTTGATTCTTCAAGCAATATTTTCATTTTCTTGAAAATATTATGGTCACCAAGAATCTTAAGTATCATTCATTATTCACTACCAAGTCCATGCCTTTGGTGGTTAGTTATTGATTTGCTCTTTCTAAAATTAGCTTGAATGTAAATAGCTTCTCCTCTGTCAACTGCTGACACTTTGTTTTGCTGGCTTGGAGCATAGAAAGAAGAAAGAGTCCATTTTCTTTTAATATCTTGTGTAAACTTTCTTAATTTGCAGACATGGCTATTTTGTTTCTTGAACTAAATGTATGGTATGAGTATCAAATTGAAGTGATGAGAATGTACACAAACATATGTACAATGAGCAGTTGAAGTTTGCCACTGTTTGTGGTAAAGTTGAGTAAATTGATAGCTGAAATTGTCTTATTCTTTATTGTACTTCTTAACTGCTTGTACTTTTCTATGTGTTCTTTACTGGTTTGGTAGAACTGGTTCATAACTATTGAGAGTTTTGAAGTTTGGTTAACATCTGTTGTTTGCTTCTGAGTTTTGAGGTAAGATTCTTGAGATTGGACTGGTCTTGAGGTGAATGAAAACAAAAGTTTTATACCAGTTTGAGGAAGCTGCTGATTGCTACCAGTTTCTGTTCACTTTAGAGCTTATCTAGGTAGATTTCCATTGAAATCCTTATAATTTGAGGTTCTGCAGTTTCAGATAAGTTCCTGCACTATTCACCAGAAATTTCAGTTTGTATAGCCAGCAGCAGTAGCCACCTCAGCCTTTTGAGTGGAAAGGTAACAGTGGAAATTTCAGCCTTTCATTGTTCTGGTTTGTTGCTTTAGAATATTAAAGATTTGAAGACCCTTGCCTTTTCTTGACAGTTTCTACGTGTATCAAAGTTAGAAAGCGAGCTTATTATAATCTAGTTCACTATATATAGAAAGCTCCCTTTACCTGAAAAAAGTGTGAAGTATTTTGTCATTTCAGTAATATTTTAAAGCTCCTTGTTGTTGTGATGTTGCCGATTTGATTCTTGGTACAGGGATATGTTTCAATAACAAAGTTTGAATTTTTATACTTTTGAGTGGTCATAACTGTATCACCAGTATATGTGATAAGTATTTGGTTTATCTCATTGTGCAGAAACCCATAACGAGTATAACAAGTTTTGTTTCTTGTTGATGAGTGCATTTACCTCTGCTTATGTAAGGCAAATTCGGTTCACTTTCTTATATGCGAGTTTTATAATCGTTGATATTGCTTGAATTTAGTGGATAAACTCTTAGTGGGTATCTACATGTATTGTTACTATTTGATAAAAATAGGCTGAGGTGAGAAAGGTTTTTATCCCCATGCTTTACAGAGGGAATATTACTTGTTATCTGGTGGCAGGCATTATGTTAAGAATTAGCCCAAATATAGTCATCGACTTGATTTTTCTTTTCTTGAATGACTTGATGTTTCTTTCTTGTTTAAAGGCTAACCTATATTGTGTTTGCTTTTTAGAATCTGAAAAATGTTTGAATAGTCATGAATCAAAAAGGGTGCTCAAGCAAAAATAAGAAAATATCCAACCGCATTCCAGCTGGATCACTTGCATCTTTGCGAAATCAAAGGGTTTCGTCATTGACAACAAAAAGAACCTTCCAAGCTACAAGGTCAAATGCAAAAGAAGAACGACAATCAGAAGGTGAATTACCTTCATCTTTGCGAAACCAAAAGGTTTCGTTGTTGACAACAAAAACAGCCTTGAAAGATCTAAGGTCAAATGCAAATGAAGAACGACAATCCGAAGGTGGATCTCAATTGCAAGAACAGGTGCAGCAAGTGCCACAAAATTGTACCTCTTCAGCAATACAAGGAGTACATGAACAAGTACAACAAGCGAATATGGATTCCATCACTCCTGCATCACAGGGAGTAGCCGAACAAATTGATGAACAAGGCAAATATATATAAATTTTAATCATAAACTTAACTAAAAATAGTGACTAATGATTATCTTTGTTTTGTACTATTGCAGGCCCCTCTTCGCCAAAAAAAAAAAAGAGGCCGTACTCAAATGCCAAGAGTTCATATTAGAAAGGAGCGTAAAATAATCACTCTAAATGAGTTTAATCCACCCATTGGTCCTACTAAAGAGGTTGTAAAAGAGTTGGGTAGCTTCCTCGGCACATTGACAAGAAGTGGGACTTTTTGTCCTCTTAATGTAGTTAATTGGAGGAAACTAGACACAAAAGATGATATGTGGAAATATATCAAGGTATGAAGATGCCAATGTCCAATAAACATGGATGATATTTCTTATTTCTTACGCTAACCCAATTGTACTAAATTTGTAGGAAAAATATGACATTCCCGACGAGGCAAAAAAATGGATTTTTGAATCAGTTTGTAGTGCTTGGAGAAACTATAAGAGTCAATTGAAGGCAACCCACTTCACAGCCTATGAGAATGATGAGCTTCGAATGGAGAATAGGCCAGTAGATGTTCCGGAATCTCACTTTAAGGATCTTCTTAACTATTGGAACTCCGATCCTCACAAGGTAATTACATCCAGAATCTCTTGTCTAGTCATGTACGAGCTGCTACGCAACACCTTTTTTTGTCAGTACAAGCTACTGCAACACCTTATGCCCACTGAAATATGCCTGGAAAGTTTGTCTGAAATATTTGTTTAACTGCTACCATATCTTATGAAAGTAGAATGCTACTATAGCTGAAACAAAAAGCAAATAAAGTAACATCAAGTTATGAATAAAGTTTCTGGAGTAAAGATATGAATAAAGTAGGTGTTTAACGACAAATACAAACTATTAGCTATTTTGTTTCACCCAAAAAAAAAATCTTTCTTAGAGATATGTAGTAACATAATTTTCAAAATTCAATAATGAAAAGGTATCCAATTTTCTGCCTGATAATTTGTGATGTCATTATTTCTAGTTGCTAGTCTAAGTTATTCAACAAGGTAAAACCACAACTGCACAACCATACGTTCTGTTCATAAATGTATAGAGACAATAGGTTTCACCATCTCACTTTTACTTTGTTGGCTTCCATTCATGTTAAGGAAATACTTCTTTCAGATTTCTCTTTCTTTTTCTAGAGTACAAGTGAAGGTAGAGCACTATTGGGGTGAATCAATTACTGTTTTTAGTCACTACTCACTATAAAAAAACCTGCAATACAAGCTATATGGTACTTCTGCCTCAACCTATGTAGAAGCCTAGAAGAAGCTAGTAAGGAAAGGATTATACGTGATATTACTCTGCAAGTTCACATTGCTACTTGGATTTGTAGCTCTAGTCAAGTGTGAGCTAGCTTGTCCTTATCAGTACTAGGGATAATCAAGGTTTCTAGCTTATGATGTGTCATTGAGTTTGTACTCTGTTGTCCTTGATGACCAGATGCCCGTGGGTTCTATAAGTGACTTGGTATTCAGCTATATTGCATCGTTAGGGAATAAGACTTTCGGAATCTTAGTAGACATATACCATTTTGAGAATACTATCACTTTCGAAGAAATGAAACCAAGTTTGACGTGATGAATTATAGTGTAGTTGTATATTCTCGCTTTATATAAGTGTGTGCTCAAACAATGGTCATTGATCAGCTGAAAGAACAGTTTAAATAGTTGATGTTTCGTGTTGGTTTTGTAATTATGTTTGTGATTCTTCTTATGAATTATTCTTTGATTTTAGTTTGGTAATTATGTTTGTGATCAGCTGAATCTGGTTTTGTAATTAGTTTGTTGAGTTTAATAAGTTGGATTAATAAAAGAAGATCGAAAACAGTTAAATGTTTGAGTATTCTTAGACTGGATTCTGTTGAAGGGTAATAACTTTATTTTTCTTCTTTTGTAGGTGGAGTAGATCAAGAAATGGATGATGAAGACGACGAAGAACTAGACCTTACTTGAAATAAATTTTGTATTGTTATAGATCAATGTTCTAGGAATCTTTTATTACCAACATTTTTGAAACTTATTTACTCTTTTGAAATGTACTAAACTTATGCACTCATGGGGTAGAACATTTATTTTATGGATAATTTTATATTATTAATAGTTTCATTTTATGATGTATTTAAATTTAGTATTATTATAATTTATTATATGTATGAATATTTATTTATAACAGATGCTATATTTTGGTTTTAACGGAACTGATACAATAGCCTACCAGAACCGTTACAATAGAACATAAATGGCATTCCAATAGACAATGTAAACTGTTGCAATAGGTCCCATAAAATGCTCCAAATACAAATATAATTGTTACTATAGCCTAAAAAAACTGTGGCTATATCCAACATAACCGTAGCAATAACTTGCATAAGTGTTGCTTTAAATAATATGGTAACGGTTAAAAATCGTTGTATAAACAATACAATAACGATTTTGAACCGTTCCAATTGAAAACAATAACCGTTCCAATAGAGAAAGGGATAACCGTTGCGATAGGGTTATCTATTGTCACGGCGATTCAGACCGTTGCAAGAACCATTCCCGTAGACCTATAGGTATGCCGGCTGATGTGACGGTCTGTAAACCGTTCCAATAGCCCTATGGCAACGGTTTTTCTATCTGTTGGAACGGTTTTCAAACCGTTACCGTAGACCAATTTTTCAGTAGTGTAAGTTGCTCTAGTGGATTATGAATTAATTCACAAACATGGCTATTATCAAATGTGAATTGTTTTTATCAATACTTGTCTACACATGCTTCACCAATTGATTAGCATGTAGTTTAGTAACCTAGTTTTAGTAAAATAAATAATTTTTTTCCTTAAATAAATGGGGCCTACTTCCCTTTAAACCTTGATTATTATTTTGAGAAAAGGATATCTATATTATTTATTCTTGTAAAATGATATTAATTAGAGGTAGAATGGTCTTTTGACGTTCAACGAAGTTTTATTAAAGTATTTCTCATGCATTGCATTCATACACATGTGCATTTACCCATGACTCATACGGCGTTATATACACGTAGCGAACTAGAAAGAACCGTGGGTCTGAATGAAAAAGAATGAATCACGAGAAAGAACCAAAGAACAAAAACAAGAAAGAACGAGCCCAAAGGTGTCTCTTTTTTTAAGGTCTGGTAGGGCGATTTTGAAGGTGGGTGGCCTTAGAAATTGCAGTGTTTGAGGTTTTATTCGGTAAAAAATTAAAAGGACTTTGGGTCAAATTTAAAGATAGGAAACGGTTCGGACAGGTATGGGTTATTTTTAAGTGGTAGGGTCTTCAATTCAGAGCGTGTCACGTGTCATGCCCGTTAAAGTAGGGGTTGATTTAAAACTTTGATGGACAACAGGGATATAAATAGCCAAAAAGTATAACAGATGATAGAATTGAATAATATTCGACAGTAAAAAAGGTATATCCGACCCTTTTCCGTATTAAGATTCAAAAGTTGAAGTCTCTCTTTCAATATATTCTTTTGTAAACAATATTTTTTTGAGTGCAATGATAATACTGTATTATATATAATGCGTAGTTTTTAGTTTTGATTTAGCCAAATTTTAAGGCCACACATTTTACTATGACTTTGTCACGCCCCAAAATCGAGGGGCGCGACCGGCGCCCGACCGAGTTGCCCCAGTCAAGCAGACCTGGGTGTCTTTCCTATCCCACGAGTTACCCCATAGTTTCATTGCTCATTAACCGAAGGAATTAGCCATTTATAATTAACAACACTTTTTTTGCAAAACATACATAACGTACATTGTTAATTAATGAGGTTCGCCACTTTCATCGCACAGCATACAAAATATGATTTTACATAAGTTCATAACCCACATTTACTGTCTACGGAGCCTCTAAAGATACAGCAGGTTAATACAGTACTTGCCGGTAATAAGGCTCCGGCAAAACCTTATACAAAACCAAAATAAGACTCCGGGATAGAAGCGGCATGAGCCACGGAGGGCTCCGAGAGGAAAGGGGCTCACCAATACGGATGATGGAAGATGAAGGAGTGCTAATGCCGGTGAAATGGGGTACCTGATATAGATCCACCTACAATCATAATACGAATGTAGCGCCCCGGCAAAAGGGACGTCAGTACATTTGAATTGTACTGGTATGTATAAACAAACTTTGCCCTAAGCAAACTCAAACCATACACAGGTAGCAAATAATAATGGAATCAACAATCAATACACGCGAAAGAAAACAATCAAGCCAAACAAGTTTACAATCTCTCCATTTCCCTTTCAACATTTTTCACATCAAGGATTTCACAACTTTCTCATATTTTCATTTCAATAGTGATTTCGATCACTTTTTACCCTTATTACCTCGGCCACCCTTATTACATCGGCCACCTTTATTACCCCAACACACGATTTATCATTTTGTGTTGCGGCGCGCAACCCGATCCCACCGAAAAATCACATTCCATTAACACAACAACAACAACAATTCACAAAGAACAACAACAATTCTCAAGGAACAACAACAACAATTCCAAATGGGCAACAACAATTTACAAGAATTTCCATAGCCATCTATATTATTTCCATCGTATTCCAAAACTTATATGCATATTGTGTTACAACAGGAATTTTCCACGACAAACTATATATGTTACTACCTCAGTTGTTCCGATTGCATCAATTGTTATTTCCTTCCATTATTTGTTTGACAATGCTTACCACATAGCCCATTTACAATCACACACTTGGTTTATTGCCGATTACTTACATGATTATATCGAAAAACATAACCACAAACACTCAACCATACCGATCACAAGAATTGCACAGACAATTCACGTAGGAATCACTTACCAAGCACTCAAACACCAAACAAGGCAATTTTACAAAGGTCAAAGTTAGCCATACATACCTGGAGCCGAATTCCCTTTTAATTTCTACTTCCAAATTCACCAAAAATCTTGGCAACGTCAATCTAGCGCACAAATTAATACATATTTCTTAGAATCAAAGTTCACAATCACTACCTTAACACATTTAGGTTATCAACCATCCTTTACACAATTCTTTACTCCCACCCAATTACTTTTACTAGATTTTAGGTTTTAATAGGCATGCATGAGTGTTTCGACCCCTATTATCAAGAATCAATGCATGATATTCTCTCCCCCCCCCCCAATCAAACTTGAAAGTTAATGAAAAGGTTTTGGATTCTTACTTGTAAGGATGGGGATGAAAACACTCACTTGAAATTTTTCCAACCCGAATCATTTTTAAGAGATTAGTTTTGAAGAAGATGACTTTCTCTCTCAAAAATCCTCCTCCCTCTCTCTTATTTTGCTCAGTAAAGTGATTAAAAAGAGGGGTTAGGGTATTTTATTAAAAAGGGGGTCGGGTTTAAAATTTAAAAAATTTAGAGACCGAGTCAGGTCTGCGGTCGCACTCTGCGATCGCAGATACGAAATGCGGTCTGCATAATGGACTGCAAAATGTGTTCCAAAAACCTTTTTCTACTGTTTCGGTATGCGGCAGAAATGCGGTCTACATAAATGATTTGCGGTCACATAATGGACCGCATTTTAGACCTCAAATTGACTGAACCATTGACTCACTCTGCGGTGCAAAATGCGGCGCGCATATCAGTTATGCGGTCGCATAATGAACTGCATCTTGACCTTAATTTTTAACCAACCACTGTCTCAGTATGCGGCTGGAATGCGATCCGCATACTGGATCTGCAACTGCATTCCGGACCGCAGAATAGCACTTTTCTGGGAAACTTGATTTCTTTAATTTTTAAAAGCTTAGATCAATACCAAGGGTCTTAACTGCGGCGAGCTTGACACTACGAGCTATTAGGTTTTGAGCACAAATTTTTACGGGGCCTTACAGATTCGAAACTTCTTGTTGCTTGCGCGTAGGGCCAACCCCTACTCCCATCCCGGGCTGCTAAGGGCTTTTGCTTTTGAAATAGACGATAATTTTTTGCTGACATTTCGAATTAAACTTTTATTACAACTCGAGAATTATCGTCTGTATCTTTGAATAAGTTTTTGAGTACATTGCGGTGTGCATTATAAACAGTAGCCTTAGATTAGATTGAATTTTAATTAGACTCTCATTACTATCAAGTCACGTGCTTTTTTAATAATAATATGTATTAAGATGACTGAGGGGTTTGGCTCAGACCCTACCTAAGAATATATTAAGAAGGGTGACATAAAATCAAACCTGCTCAAAAGTAAAGTTGCGTAGGACATGCCCGTATCCCTACCCTCATAACCACATGTTTTTGCTAAGACTCGAAGTTTGAAATCTCAGTCAATATACTGAGACGTGTATATAAATACTAGCCTTCGTTTGAGTTGTAGTTAGACTCTCACTTCATATTAGCCTACATGATTTTAGTAAGATTCAAAATTTAAATTCTCCGTCTAATTTTTTTTAACACATGCAGTGAAGCGTGTATTGTAAAGAAAAAATTACATAGTATAATTAACTTATATACTGTATTTACCATACATAAATTCACTTCAAAATAATTATTTTTCATAGCTACTCTTTGTATTTTATAGCAAAATTCTAATGGTAAATACAATATATATATAATATATGCAGTCAGATACAGTAATGCAATAACTGTATGTATCACTGTATTTTAGTGCATTGTATGCGTTGATACGGTCATTTGAAGCAAATGAATAAAAGTGATATAAGTTGGTAACGGTTGAACAATAACTATGAAAGGTAATTAGGTTATAAACTATATTGTTTTATGAAAAATCCTCTATTCTAAACAGTAGCGTTAATTTGAGTAAAATACTCTCGGGCCACATTATTTATTAAGATTCAAATTCAAGATTCAAAATTAGTGTAAGCTTATTACTAGTATATATGCAACGAACCGACCGGTCGTTTCGGGAGTTATAGTCTCGTTCCCCTATTTCCTACTTTTTTGGTGTTCTACAGCTATATTATGATATACCGGGTTAGTTGGTTCAGGTCCGGAGTGGTTTCGGAATACATTGAGACACATAGTCTCTTAATAAAAAACTTAAGTTGGAAACGTTTACCGAATACTGACTTATGTGTAAACGACCTCGGATTTAAATTTTGCTGGTTATGTTAGCTCTATTAGGTAATTTTGGACATAGAAGTGCGTCTGAAATTTGATTTGGAGATACGTGGCAGAAGTAGACTTGAATTGGCAAAAGTTAAATTTTTGGCAATTTTGCCCGGTAGTGTGAATTTTAATATTGAGGTCGGATTTCATTTTCGGAAGTTGAAATAGGTTTGTGGTATTATTTCTGACTTGTGTGTAAAATTTAAGGTCATTCGGACGTGGTTTGGTAGGTTTCGGCATCATTTGTGGAATTCGAAAGTTTAGAAGGTCTTTAGGCTTGAATCGGAGTGTAATTTGGTGTTTTCCTATTGTTTTGATTGATTAGAAGATTCAACTAAGTTCGTATGATGTTATAGGATGTGGTGGTATGTTTGGTTGAGGTCCCGAAGGCCTCAGGTGAGTTTCGGATGGTTAACGGATCATTTTTGGCTTTGGTGGGATAGCTGATCTGCTGCTATATTTTGTTTCTGGTTTCCTCTTGCGCGTTTGTGGGAGGGCCTCGCCTTTGCGAAGAGTGTTTCTGAGATGGTGAATTTTTGTTCTACGCATTCGCGAAGGAGAAGACACGAACGAGAAGGGTAAGACAGTGTGTGCATCACAAATGCGTGAGTGGTGCCGCGTTCGCGAAGAGGAGTGGGCCAGTTGGGGCCCCCAGGTCATTGGTCTATGAGTTCGCGAGGTAAGGATCACGTTCGTGAAGGTTTGAGCTGGTGAAGCATCGCGTTTGCAAAGCAATTGTCCCGTTCAAATCTGCATTTACTTTATTGCCTTGAGCTGTCTATTTAACTTGAAAGCATGCCTACGCTTTTACACATTTATTTTTGTTATATCTATTGCGGTTGAGTTCGTCACTACTTTTCAGTCCAAAGTTTGGACTCGTTACTTACAGAGTTGGTGTACTCACGTCACTCCCTACACCTCGTATGCAGATCCAGGCGACTCTGTTCCCAGTGGCGGTTGCTGATTGAGGACCCAGCATTTGGAGACTACCAAGGTAGTTGCACAACATTCACAGGCCTTGACGAGGGGTTTGGCTCAGACCCCTGCCTAAGAATATATTAAAAAGGGTGACATAAAATCAAACACGCTCAAAAGTAAAGTTGGGTAGGACATGCTCGTATCCCTACCCTCATAGCCACATGTTTTCGCTAAGACTCGAAGTTTGAAATCTCAGTCAATATACTGAGATGTGTATATAAATACTAGCCTTCGTTTGAATTGTAGTTAGACTCTCACTTCATATTAGGCTACATGATTTTATTAAGATTCAAAATTTAAATTCTCCGTCTAATTATTTTGAACACATGCAGTGAAGCGTGTACTGTAAAAAAATTTTACATAGTATAATTAACTTATATATTGTATTTTCCTTACATAAATTCACTTCAAAATAATTATTTTTCATAGCTACTCTTTGAATTTTATAGCAAAATTCTAATGGTAAATACAATGTACATAATATATGGAGTCTCATACAATGATGCAATAACTATATGTATCATTGTATTTTAGTGCATTGTATGCGTTGATACAGTCATTTGAAGCGAATGAATACAAGTGATATAAGCTGGAGATGATTGAACAATAACTATGAAAGGTAATTAGGCTATAAACTATATTGTTTTATGAAAATTCCTCTATTATAAACAATAGCGTTAATTTGAGTAAAGTACTCTCAGGCCTATTATTTTATTAAGACTCAAATTCAAGATTCAAAATTTGTGTAAGCTTATTACTAATATATATGCAACGACCCGACCGGTTGTTTCGAGAGTTATAGACTCGTTTCCCTATTTTCTATTTTTTTGGTATTCTACAGCTAGATTATGATATACTGGGTTAGTTGGTTCAGGTCCGTAGTGGTTTCAGAGTACATTGAGACACATAGTCTCTTAATTAAAACCTTAAGGTGGAAAAGTTGACTGAATTTTGACTTATGTGCAAACAACCTCGGATTTAAATTTCGCCGGCTATGTTAGCTCTGTTAGGTGATTTTGGACATATGAGCGCGTTCGAAATATGATTTGGAGGTTCGTGGTAGAAGTAGGCTTGAATTGGCGAAAGTTAAATTTTTGGCAATTTTGGGCGGCAATGCAAATTTTGATATTGGGGTCGGATTTCATTTTCGGTAGTTGAAATAGGTTTGTGGTGTTTTTTTTTGACTTGTGTGTGAAATTTGAGGTCATTCGGACGTGGTTTGGTAGGTTTCGGCATCGTTTGTGGAATTCGGAAGTTTAGAAGGTCTTTAGGCTTGAATCAGAGTGTAATTTGGTGATTTCATATTGGTTTGAGTAATTCGAAGGTACGACTAAGTTTGTATGACATTATAGGATGTGGTGGTATGTTTGGTTGAGGTCCCAAAGGCCTCAGGTGAGTTTCGGGTGGTTAACAGATCATTTTTGGCTTTGGTGGGATAGCGGATCTGTTGCTATATTTTGTTTCTGGTTTCCTCTTGCGCGTTTGCGAGAGGGGCCTCACCTTCGCGATGAGTGTTTCTAAGATGGTGAATTTTTGTTCTACGCATTCGCGAAGGAGAGGACGCGAACGCGAAGGGTAAGCGAGTGTGTGCATCACAAATGCGTGAATGGTGTCGCGTTCGCGAAGAGAAGTGAGGCAATTGGGCCCCAGGTCCTTGGTCTATGAGTTCGCGAGGTAAGGATCGCGTTCGCGAAGGTTTGAGCTGGTAAAGCATCGTGTTTGAAAACCAGTTGTTGCGTTCAGATCTGTATTTACTTTATTGCCTTGAGTTGTCAATTTAACTTGAAAGCATGCCTACATTTTTGCATATTTATTTCTGTTATATCTGTTGCGGTTGAGTTCGTCACTGCTTTTCAGTCCAATAATTGGACTCGTTACTTGCAGAGTTGGTTTACTCACGTTACTCCCTACACCCCGTGTGCAGATCCAGACGACTCTGTTCCCGATAGCGGGTACTAATTGAGGACCCACAATTTTGAGACTACCAAGGTAGCTGCACATCATTCACAGGCCTTGATTCTCCTTCTTTATCATTTGATGTATTTTCAATTGTTTCATTTAGACTTTGTAGTGGATTGTTCCGAATAGACGCTCATGTACTTATTGACACCCTGGTTTTTGACTGGATTGTATTGTATATTGGAATTTCTTATGTTTCAAACATGTTTTCTTTAAATGTTAAATGCTTCCGTTTATGTTTTCAAACTTATTGTTGCTATTTTGGGTTGTTATATTGAGCTGGCCTAGTTTCACGATAGGTGTCATCACTACGGTAAATTATGGGTGTGGCAATATATTTTAAATATTTTTACAACTTTATGAATAATGATTTATGTAAAAAGTACGAGTCTAGTTAAATCCACAACTTTCGCCTCTACTACGGTCCACACTTTTCTGCCTTGTCATTGTTCTCAACCTTAAAAGTTGCTACTGTTTGAACTAGTAATCACTCACTCCCTTTCTGTTTGTCATGCTTTCATCTTCCCAACTCCTCGGCCAATTTTAAGTACTCTCTCTGTTTCATATTGTTTGAGGTACTTTCTTTTTTAGTCTGTTCCAAAATAAATGATATATTTCTAAATTTAGAAATAATTCAACTTTAAACTCTTTATTTTACCCTTTTTGCCCTTAATGAGAAGCTTTTATAGCCACACAAATGGTATGGTCCCATGAACCTTTTACCCCTTAATCTTTTAAGACCACAAATTTTAAAAGTCTTCTTCTTTTTTTCTTAAACTCCGTGCCGAGTCAAACTACCTCAAACAATATGAAACGGAGGGAGTATTCATCTTCTCTACAAGGTTATATACAGTAGGGGCCAAAGTCAAACCCCTACCATATGGGGAATTATAACCCGAATGTATGGATTAATTTATTAAAAAAATAAAAGGTTATATACAGTCGTCTTTCACATCCTCAGCAACAATGCCAACACATATTTGCTTCACTAAGATCTACCAATGTCTTAATAGAGTATTAAAATCTGTCAAAAAGAAACACCAAAAGCTATCTATTATCCATCATTTTTTTTAAAGAGCAAACGGTAGAAATTTCATCGAAAGAGAAGTAAAGAAGTAGTCGCCACATTCCCAGCTGCCCACATCAAATTCTATGTGAAAAAATTAACCGAAAGAAACAAGACAAAGAGAGTAGTATGGCGTTTGTGTGTATATAAGAATTTAATTAACTCAAGTACAAAATTGAAGACCTTCCATTAACGGAGATAGCTTTATAACGTGGGATTCATAATCTTAAAAATAGAATTTAAGCATGAACATTATAAAAATTTCTTACACTATCAGTGTATTAAGATTGCTTTCCATTTTCTTAATGTTACCAAATGTATGGAGAAGCACTAGCAGTTGCCTTTATTAAGTGACCTGATGATAAATCTTTTACACTGACAATGTAATAAATTAATACTCCAGAAATAAGGCAAATTGAATGTTACAACATGTAAATATAATTTACTACTTTAGAAGTTCTTTACACCACGGTGGTTATTAGTTAAACTCAACTTAATATAAAAAACCATATGGTGCCTTGACAACACATAGAGCACTATGTAGAAGACCGCACATGGTATTAGTGTAAAAAATCAGGAGGGTTATGTCTTCTTTAATTAGGTCACACATTTTGAGTAATGAGCCATTATAAAAGAAGCTAAAGTTAATTAAGGAAATATCCATGTATCACTTCTTTTTCTTTCCTGTTCAATGGAGATTTTTCGCTCATCCTCTCTTTCCAATTACTTAGTTCATGCGACGACCCAAAGGGGGTTATCACCTGTTTTCTCTTTCATCCCGTGCTTTTGAGGCATTGAAAATCTTATTTTTACTTGCCTCGTTTTGGGTGCGCAGTCCGGGCGCGTAGCCGGAAAGACTAAATGTTAAATTCTATGAAAAATTTCAAAATGTGGCTTTAAAATGATTAAAGTTGACTTTGGTATATAATTTTGGTAAACGGACCCGGACCCGGACCCGTGATTTGACGGTCCCGGAGGGTCCGTAGAAAAATATGGAACTCGGGCATATGCCTGGAGTCAAATTTCTAGATCTAGAACCCGAAAAAAAAGAATTTTTCTGTGAAATTATTTTTCTGAAATTATTAAGGGAAATGAAAATGAATATTGATTAAAAGACAGTGGTATCGGGCTAGTATTTTGGTTCCGACATCCGATACACGTCTTATATATGGTTTAAGCGCCTTCTGTGAAATTTGGTCGAAATCGGACATCATTTGATGCGTTTCATACCTAAATATCTAAAATTTGAAGTTTATAAAGTTAGAATGAAAAATGATGATTTTGAGGTTTGAATCATTGATTTTGATGTTGTTTTGGCGATTTAATCGCTCGGTTAAGTTCGTATGAGATTGTTGAGTTAGTGTGTGTGTTTGGTTAGAAGCCCCGAGGGCTCGGGAGTGATTCGGAGGTGGTTCAGGGTGTTTTAAACTTAGGAAAAAGGATCAGACTTTGCTGCGATTTTTGCACAGGCCCTTTGCTCTTCGCGATCGCGGCCTTTGGCTCGGCCTTGTGGCTTCCTTCATCGCGATCATGATATAGACCTCGCGTTCGCATAGCATTAGTTGACCCTGGGGGAAAACTTCCTCTTCGCGTTCGCATTAAACATTTGCGAAGGCACAACATTTAATTTTCCTTCACCGTGTTCGCGTGACTTCAACGCGTTCGTGTAGAATAAATTTCAGGCCCCCAGTAATTAACTCTACGCATTCGAATTCCCCCAATCGCGAACGCGATGCACCCAGCTTCCCCTTCATCGCGAATGCGGCTCCAGTGTTGCGAACACATAGAGTAAAAACCCTAGTGTTTTTTATAAAAAACATAACAGTACATACGGGTTTTTCTCAAAAATACTCACGAGCTCTCTTCTCTTCCAAGATTTAGGAAGCCATTGAAACCCCCATTCTTCAAGACCACTTGGGTAAGTAATTCCCCACTCATTTCTTTCACTTTTCCTTCATTAATTAGTAAGTTTTTAAGCCTAAATAATATAATCTAGGGTTGAAATTAGGGGAGAAGGTTAGAGTTAGGAATTTTCAATTTTCTTTGATTTAGACCTCGTTTTGGGGTCGAATTTGAAAACAAATTGTATATCCGGGCTCATGGGGGAATGGGTGGAATGAAATTGGTTCGAACCTCGTGTTTTGACCAAGCGGGCCCGGGGTCAATTTTTTGAAATTTTGGGAAGAAAGCTTAGAAAATCATATTTAGGCATTGGGATTAGTTTGTTTAGCTATTATTAATATTGTAAAGTCCTTATTTCATAGATTTGACTGAGTTGGAGCCGAGTTTGAGGGGTAAAGCTATACTAGAGGCTTGAGTCGACTTTGGAGCATTTGAGGTAAGTGTTTGATCTAACTTTGGCTTGTGGGAATAGGATTAGAGTATTATTTATTAATTGCTAAATATTGAGTACGGTGTATATTCATGGTGACGAGTATCTATACACCAATGTCTAGCATGACCGTCAGTCCTGATTTGTGCTTACTTTAGGATTCAGTAGTGAGTTTTTCCTTGTTAATTGGTGGTTTCTATATGATATGAAAAGAATGAGAAGGATATATGATTTGTAAACTCCTTGGAGCGTTGGCTCGAATTTTTACTTGATTATAGAGTAAGAAATGAATGTCAAAGAAAGAGTATGTGAATATTCCCTTGCCGAGACGTGTAAATTATGGTTGTTGCTCCTTTGCCGGGAAATTTAACTGATTAGTCGTATTCTCCCTTCCTGGGAAACTATTATATACTATGAATTGGGGTCGTGTGGCACGCCGACCACTTATATATTATGAAATGAGATCGTGTGGCATGCTGACCACTTATATATTATTAAATGGGATCGTGTGGCACGCCGACCGCTTATATATGCTGAAATGGGATCGTGTGGCACGCCGACCACCTAGATATGTTATGATATGGGATCGTGTGGCATGTCGACCACTTATATATATTATGAGAGCTGATATAGTATCGTGTTTACTTTTGATAAGTTGTTTTCATCTGTATTTCCCCTACATATGTCCCCTCCCCGCCTTAATTGGTATTTTTATGCTGTTATTTCGTTGCACTTGTATATATATCAGCACAAGTTATTTTTGGTAGGTCCTGTCTAGCCTCGTCACTATTTCGCCAAGGTTAGGCCAGGTACTTATAGCACATGGGGTCGGTTGTGCTGATGCTACACTCTGTGCATCTTTTTGCACATATCCAGGAGCAGCTTTTGGACCTCAGCAGTAGGATTGATCGGGACCTGACTTCAGTTCAGGGATTTTCGAGGTAGCCTATCTGACATCCGCAGGCCGGAGTCGCTTCCATGTTATTAGTTTGTTTTCCTTGTATCGAGACAAACATTGATGTACTTCTATTCAAACTTGTTTTAGCACTCTTTATTAGTTCGTGAGTTAGCGACACCGGATCTGGGTAGAGTTGTATTTAAACTTCCGCATTTTGGTTTTCAGTTATCTATGCTTTTAAGACTTTCGCTTTTATTTAAAGGACCCGTTTTATTTATATTGTTGAGATGTTATCAGAGAATGTTTTTAATACTTGGCTTGCCTAGCTCCGATAGTAGGCGCCATCACGACTCCCAATGGTGGGAATTTCGGGTCGTGACAAGTTGGTATCAGATATCCCCCCAAAGGCTACGGTGTTAGGAAAATCTAATTTTTTTCTTTCTTATCGTGCGATTCTGTTTCTTAAATACTGATTGTCTTTCTACTCTGTTCTTTCGCAGATGGCGAGAACACGTGCTTCATCTTCTACCGCGCAGCAGCCCGAGCCCCCAACAGCAGTTCCTACGAGGGGCAGAGGTTGAGGTCGTTCCAGAGGCCAAGGCAGGGGCAGAGCTCAGCCCCGGGCAGCAGTTCCAGAGGTGGAGCCTCATATTGACTATGATGATGAGGTTCCAGTCCCAGCAGCTCCGGTGGGCCCAACTCAGGTCCCAGGAGGGTTCATGGTCACCCCAGGTCTTTTGGACGCTTTGGTCAGACTGGCAAGCTTTCTGGATAGCATCACTAGAGCGGGTTTGCTTCTAGTAGCACTAGACACTTCTCAGGCCGGAGGAGAAGTTCAGACTCCTGCTAAACGTACTCCGGAGCAGGTAGCTCCCTAGGCTCATGTTCTAGTGGTTCAGGCAGTTGTGGCAGCTCAGCGAGGTATTGTGACCCAGAGCGGCGATGGAACGATTATGTCTTCTGATACTTTGTGGAGACTTGATAGGTTCTCCATGCTCTTCACCACCACATTCAGTGGTACTTCTTCAGAGGATCCACAGGATTTCTTATTCAGCTGCCATGAGATCCTTTGGACTATGGCTATTGTGGAGACCGATGGGGTCGACTTCGCCACCTTTCGACTTGCAGGATCCGCCAAGACTTGGTGGAGGGACTATTGTTTATCCAGACCAGCAGGGTCGCCATCATTGACATGGGATTAGTTTGCAGAGTTGTTTTTGGAGAAGTTTCTCCCAGTTATTCAGCGAGAGGCTCTTCGCAGGCAGTTCGAGCGCCTCCAGCAGGCTCTATGACAGTCACACAGTATGAGACTTGGTTCATTGATCTGTCACGCCATGTTATTTTTATACTCCCTACCGAGAGAGAGGGTTAGGAGGTTCATTGATGGGTTAATTCAGCCGATATATCTCTAGATGGCTATGGGAGCTGGTAGCGAGATTTCTTTTCAGGAGGCGGCCAATGCGGCCCGTAGAGTTGAGATGGCTCTTGCACGGGGAGGTGGTCATGGGTCAGATAAGAGGCCCCGTCAAGCAGGTAGATTCAGTGGTACCTCGTCTGGAGGTGCATATTCTTATGGTAGAGGCTACCCTTCGAGGCCCTTTCAGTCAGCCCTTCAGGTCTCACACGGTACTTCAGGTGGTCGTGGCTTTCAGCTACAGTCTTCTGACCAACAGCTTTTTAGTTCACCATTAGCACCGATCAGCACACCACCACTCTGTTATTCTCAACAGCTGAGGTCTTGTTACACTTGTGGCGACACGAGACATATTTCTAAGTATTTCCCTCGAGCCTCTGACAGCTCTCAGCAGCAAGGTCCTCGTTCGATAATACAAGCATCAGGTGATCCACAGGTCGCCCAGCCAACTAGAGGCGGGGGTAGAGGCCATAGAGGTGGAGGTAGGGATCATAGAGGTGGAGCTCTGACCACCAGAGGTAGACGCCAGCCAGCGGCCGATCGTCCTAGAGATATGGTTCAGGGAGGTGGGGCCCAGCCCCGGTGCTATGCTCTTCCAGCCAGGCCAGAGGCTGAGTCTTCAGATGTAGTCATTACAGGTACTATTATGGTCTGTGATAGGGATGCTTCAGTGCTATTTGACCCTTGGTCTACGTATTCATATGTGTCGTCCTATTTTGCACCCTACTTGGCTATACCTAGTGATGCTTTGGGTATTTCTATTTATGTATCTACACCGGTAGGTGATTCTATAGTGGTCGACCGAGTTCATCATTCCTGTGTGGTAGTGTTTGAGGGTCTTGAGACCTGTGTTGATTTATTGCTCTTAGACATGGTGGATTTCGACGTTATATTAGGGATGGATTGGTTGTCCCCATATCATGCTATCTTGGATTGTCATGCCATGACCGTGACCTTGGCTTTGCTAGATTTTCCTCGATTGGAGTGGAGAGTGACCCCAGGTCATGCCACCCATAGTGTTATTTCATATGTGAAGGCTCGACGTATGGTCGAGAAGGGGTGTTTAGCTTATCTAGCGTATGTTTGCAATTCCAGCACAAAGGTTCCTTCTATTGACTATGTTCCTATTGTTCGGGGAGTTCCTCGAGGTTTTCCCATCAGACTTGCCGGGTATGCCACCCGACAGGGATATTGATTTCTGTATTGATCTGGCTCCAGGCACGCAGCCCATTTCTATTCTGCCGTATCGCATGGCCCCGCCAGAGTTGAAGGAGTTAAAGGACCAGTTGCAAGATTTGATAGAGAAGGGTTTTATCAGGTCTAGTGTTTCTCCTTGGGGTGCGCCAGTGTTATTTGTGAAGAAAAAGGATAGATCGATGAGGATGTGCATTGATTACCGGCAATTAAACAAAGTGACGATAAAAAACAAGTATCCACTGTCGAGGATTGATGATTTGTTTGACCAGCTTCAGGGTGCAAAGGTGTTTTCAAAGATAGACTTGAAATCTGGCTACCATCAGGTGAGGATTAGGGCGTCTGATGTCCCTAAGACAGCATTCTGCACTCGGTATGGGCATTATGAGTTTTTGGTCATGTCATTTGAGTTGACCAATGCGCCAGTAGCATTTATGGAGTTGATGAACCGAGTGTTCAGGCCTTACTTGGACTTGTTTGTGATAGTCTTTATTGATGATATTCTGGTGTACTCCCGCAGCCAGGAAGAGCACGAGCAACACCTCAGAGTGGTTCTTCAGACTCTGAAGCATAGTCAGCTATATGCTAAGTTCTCGAAGTGTGAGTTCTGGTTGAGTTCGGTTGCATTTCTAGGTCACGTCGTATCAGCAGAGGGTATTCAGGTGGACCCGAAGAAGATTGAGGCAGTCAAGAACTGGCCTCGACAAGCATCATCTACTGAGATTCGGAGTTTCTTGGGGTTAGCAGGTTATTACCATCGGTTCGTGGAGGGATTTTCATCGATTGCAACCCCGATGACCAGATTGACCCAGAAAGGTGCCCAGTTTAGATGGTCAGATGAGTGTGAGGCGAGCTTTCAGAAGCTTAAGACAACTCTGACTAGGACACTGATATTGGTTTTTCCTACAAGCTCAGGGACTTATACAGTTTATTATGATGGTTCCCGTATTGGGCTTGGTGCGGTATTGATGCAGGATGACATAGTCATTGCTTATGCTTCAAGGCAGTTGAAGATCCACGAGAAGAATTATCCGGTTCATGATCTAGAGTTGGCAGCCATTGTTTATGCTTTGAAGATTTGGAGGAATTACCTATATGGTGTGACGTGTGAGATGTACCCTGATCACAAGAGTCTGCAGTACTTATTCAAGCAGAAGGAGTTGAACTTGAGACAGAGGAGGTGGTTGGAGCTATTGAAGGATTATGATGTTACTATTTTGTATCACCCGAGGAGAGCCAATGTGGTAGCCAATGCATTGAGTAGGAAGTCCGCCAGCATGGGTAGTCTTGCTTATATTCTGGTCATTCGGAGACCACTTGCTTTGGATATTCAGGCCTTGGCCAATCGGTTTGTGAGGTTGGACATTTCTGTCACGACCTGGATTTTCCACCATAGGGAGTCGTGATGGCGCCTACTAATGGAGCTAGGCTAGCCAAATTTGAAACATTCTCTGATAAATCTCAACAATATAAATAAACGGAAATTAATTAATCGAGTGCGGAAGACTTTAAGCTTAATAAAAATGAAACCAAACATGCGGAAGTTTGAAACATATCTCTACCTAGAACCTGGTGTCACTAGCTCACGAACTTCTAAGATTTACTAAATACAATAGTTTAAAAGAAATCATAACAGTCTGTTTCAATACAAGAGTTAACAAACTGAATAAAGATGGAAGAGACTCCGGGCTTGCGGACGTCAGCAAGACTACCTTAAGAGTCCCTGGACTGAAGGTCTGCTCCCGATCTAATACTGCCGCGGTCCGAAAACTGTGTCCTCATCTGTGCAAAAGAAATGCACAGAGTGTAGCATCAGTACAACCGACCCCATGTGCTGGTAAGTGCCTGGCCTAACCCCGGCGAGGTAGTGACGAGGCTAGATAGGACCTACCACAAATAACCTATACAGATATATGTGCTATAATAGGAAATACACTATTTTAAGCAGTAAAAAGGGGGGGAAACATGCTGTGGGGTACTACAATCTATATAAAGGGATCAACGGTAAAGAAATGAAGCTGAACCATAACAACTGATAAGGAAAACAATGGAAGTCTCTACATACGAAAAACAATACACTCAGTCCATACTCCGTTGCGGCGTGCAACAAGATCCTCAACAGATATCTCCGTTGTGGCGTGCAACTCGATCCTCAACAATCAATATCGTTGTGGCGTGCAACCCAATCCTCAATATTCATCAACACCGTTGTAGCGTGCAACCCGATCGTCAATATTTAATACCGAGAACTCACCCAAACAACGACCGCAACTCAAGTGCGAGGGGAGTAACAACAATCACAATAAAGTCCCGGCAAGGGAATATGATTAATAATTCAATCATCCCAGCATGGGAGAATACAATAAATACTTACATCCCGATAAGGGAGAATACAATAAATACTTATGTCCCGGCAAGGGACTAATCGCTACACGATCCACTTTTAAATCACCTATTTATCGAGTAACCATTTCTAGTCCGAGCCAATGCTCCAAAAGCCAAACAAATCACAATATATTATGCTTATCAACCCAAGCAAGAAAGATGTACCACTAAATCCGAATCCAACACATATAAGACTCATGGTCATGCTAGACTCCGGTGCATAGATAACCGTCACCATGCCTATACACTGTACTCCTCATTTAGCACGTAGCAAATAATACCCTAATCCTAATCCCTCAAGCCAAACTTAGAACAAACACTTACCTCGGTTCGAAAATAGCAATCAAGGCTCTAAAACCGCTTTCCCTTTAGAATCCAACTCCGAAACAATGATATCTAGGCACAATTTAGTTTAGTAGTATCAATAAGAGCTCAAAAACATAATCCCATATTCTAGAAATGAAATTCCCATCATTCTTCCAAAATAGCAAAATCCGACACCGGGCCCACATTGTCCAAACTCGAGGCTTGGACCAAAATCCAATCACCCGTAACCCCACGAGTTCAAATATGCAATTTTATTTCACGATTCGACCCCAAATTGAGGTTGAATCACCCAAAATTCCCAAAACCCTAGTTCTACCTAAAACCCCCATTTTCTACCTTGAATCCATGATTTTAGGCTTAGGAATTTACTAATTAATGAAGAAAAGTGAAGGAATTAGGTGGGGAATTACTTACCCAAAAAGTCTTGAAAGGGGGGAGCTTCAATGGGGTCCTAAGGCTTGATGAAGAAGAGAGCTCGTGAAAAGAAGTGATAAATTCCCGAAATGAAATGTTCTGCCTTTAAAAAAAATCACTGGAGCAATTAACTCTATGCATTCGCCACACATCAGTCGCGTTTGCAAAGAAGACTGGGCGGGTAGTCATCGCATTCGCGTGAAAGGGGACGCGGACGCGTAGAAGAAAATGCTGGGGGCCCAGGGACTGTTATACGCGAACACGATAAGGGGATCGCGAACGCGAAGAAAGGGAGGGTTGAGCTACGCGAACACGTGCATGCAAGCGCGAACGCGATGACTAAAATAAAGTCTAAGTCTCCTGAGTCAACTACTCTACGCGAATGCGAGAATAAGATGCGAACGTGATGAAGGACAAAGCTGAAGCTTCGCGAACGCGTGAGTCCTAGCGCTAACGCGATGAGTAAAATCACTGGGCACCTGTTGCAGATTTTCAGCAGTATATTTCTATTCCAAACCATCCCGAACACCCCCGAAAACACTTCCGTGGGCTCCCAACCAAACACATCCACTAACTCAAATACATCCCACGGACTTACTCGAGCGATCAAATCACTAAAATAACATCAAAATCAAAGAATCAAACCTCAAAATCATAATTTTTCATTTCAAGTTCATAAACTTCCATCTTTAGATATCTAGGTTCGAAACATGTCAAACAACGTCCGATTTCAACCAAATTTCACAGAAAGTGCTTAACGGATATTTAAGACCTGTACGGGGCATCGGAACCAAAATACGAGCCCGATACCTATATTTTCTAACTCATTTTCATTTCTTCCTTAATAATTTCTGAAAATAATTTAACAGAAAAATTCTTTTACCCGGGTTCTGGACCTCGGATTTCGACTCCGGGTACATGCCCGAGTCCCATATTTTCTACAAACACTCCGGGACCGTCAAATCACGGATCTGGGTCCGTTTACCCAAAATGTTGACCAAAGTCAACTATATCAATATTAATACCAAAATTCTTCAAAGTTTTCACAAAATTCACATATTTTAACATAAAAACTTTCTAGCTTCATGCCCGGACTACGCATGCAAATCGAGGCAACTAAAAGCAAGGTTTCCAAGGCCTCAGAAGTGCAGATAAAGGGAGAAATACGGTGATGACCCTTTGGGTCGTCACATTATCCACCTCTAAAACAACCGTTCGTCCTTGAACGGACAAAAGAAAGAAGTACCTGAGTTAGGAAATAAATGAGGGTAATGGCTCCGCATATCAAACTCGGACTCCCAGGTCGATGCCTCAGGAGGCTGACCTCTCCACTAAACACACACTGAAGGAAAAATCTTTGACCTCAACTGTCAAACCTGCCGGTCTAGAATGGCTACCGGCTCCTCCTCGTAGGGCAGATCCTTGTCCAACTGGACAGTGCTGAAATCTAACACGTGGGTAGGATCACCGTGATACCTCCGAAGCATAAACACATGAAACACTGGATGCACGAATGACAAGCTAGGTGTGAAGGCAAGTCTATAAGCCACCTCTCCCATACGATCAAGAATCTCAAATGGGCCAATAAACCTAGGGCTAAGCTTGCCCTTCTTCCCAAACCTCATCACGCCTTTCATAGGCGATACACGGAGCAATACTCGTTCGCCAACCATGAAAGATACATCTCAAACCTTGCGATCCGCATAACTCTTTTACCGCGACTGAACTGAATGAAGACTGTCCTGAATGATCTTGGCCTTATCTAAGGCCTCCTGGACTAAATCTGTACCCAATAACCGAGCCTCTCCCAGCTCAAACCATCTGACTGGAGTCCGACATCGCCTACCATTCAATGCCTCATAAGGAGCCATCTGAATGCTGGACTGGTAGCTATTGTTGTAGGCGAACTCTGCTAATGGTAGAAGTTGGTCCCAAGGGCCTCCAAAATCAATAACACAGGCTTGGAGCATATCCTCTAATATCTTAATAGTCCTCTCGGACTGACCGTCTATCTGAGGATGGAATGTTGTACTCAACTGAACCTGGGTTCCTAACTTCTGTTAAACTGCTCTCCAAAAGCGCGAGGTAAACTGCGTACCTCGGTCCGAAATGATAGATGCCGGCACCTCATGAAGACGTACAATCTCTCGGATGTAGATCTCAGCTAATCTCTCCGATGAATAGGTGGTGGCAACATGAACGAAATGTGCTGACTTGGTCAGCCTATCAACAATGACCCAAATTGCATCAAACTTCTTTCAGGTCACCGAAAGTCCAGTAACGAAGTCCATGGTAATCCTCCCCCACTTCCACTCGGCAAGCTCAATCCTCTGAAACACACCACCAGGCCTCTAATGCTCATACTTGACCAGTTGACAATTCAAACACTGAGCCACATATGCAACAATGTCCTTCTTCATCCTACGCCACCAATAATGTTGCCGCAAGTCCTGATATATCTTTGCGGCGCCCGGGTTAATAGAATATTGAGAAATATGGGCCTCCGCTAAGATCAACTCTCGAATTCCATTGACATTGGGCACACATACTCACCCCTGCAACCTCAAAACACCCTCCGCATCTAATGTCACCTACGTGGTACCTCTACGCTGCATCGTGTCTCTCAGGACACACAAATGAAGATCATCAAACTGCCGATCACGAATACGCTCCAATAATGAAGAACGAGCGACTGTACAAGATAAAACTCGGCTAAGCTCAGAAATGTCCAACCTCACAAACGTATTGGCCAAGGCATGAATATCCAAAGCAAGTGGTCTCTGACCGACCGGAACATAAGCAAGACTACCCATGCTGGCTGATTTCCTACTTAATGCATCTGCCACCACATTGGCTCTCCCCGGGTGGTACAAAATAGTAACATCATAATAATTTAATAGCTCCAACCATCTCCGCTGCCTCAAGTTCAACTCTTTCTGCTTGAAAAAGTATTGCAGACTCTTGTGATCAGTGTACACCTCACACGTCACACCATACAAGTAATGCCTCCAAATCTTCAAAGCATGAACAATGGCTGCCAACTCTAGATCATGGACTAGGTAATTCTTCTCGTGAATCTTCAACTGCCTCGAAGCATAAGCAATGACCCTGCCATCCTGCATCAATACTACGCCAAGCCCAATACGGGAAGCATCTCAATAAACTGTATAAGTCCCTGAACCTATGGGCAAAAACAATATCTGTGCCGTAGTTAGAGCTGTCTTGAGCTTTTGAAAGCTCTCCTCGCACTTGTCTGTCCACCTGAACTGGGCACCCTTCTGGGGCAACCTGGTCATCAGGGCTGCTATAGATGAAAACCCCTCCACGAATCGACGATAATATCCTGCTAACCCCAAGAAACTCCGACTCTCAGTCACTGAAGCTGGTCGAGGCCAATTCTTGACTGCCTCAATCTTCTTCGGGTCTACCTAAATGCCTCCTGCAGATACTACATGACCTAGAAATGCAACTGAACTCAACCAGAACTCGCACTTCGAGAACTTGGTATACAACTGGCTATCCTTCAGAGTCTGAAGAACCACTCTGAGGTGCTGCTCGTACTCCACCTGACTGCGGGAGTACACGAGAATATCATCAATAAAGACTATCACGAACAAGTCTAAATAAGGCCTGAACACTCGGTTCATCAACTCCATAAATGATGCTAGGGCATTGGTCAACCCAAATGACATGACCAAAAACTCATAATGCCCGTACCGAGTGTGAAATGCAATCTTAGGGACATTAGACGCCCTAATCCTCAGCTGATGGTAGCCCGATCTCAAATCTATCTTTGAAAACACCTTCGCACCCGGCAACTGGTCAAACAAATCATCAATCCTCGGCAGTGGATCTTGTTCTTTATCGTCACCTTGTTCAACTGCCGGTAATCAATGCACATCCTCATCGATCCATCCTTTTTCTTCACAAATAGAACTGACGCACCCTAAGGAGAAACACTAGTCCTGATGAAAGCCTTCTCGAACAAGTCTTGCAGCTGATCTTTTAACTCTTTCAGCTCTAGCGGGCCATATGATACGGGGGTAGAAATGGGTTGTGTGCCTGGAGCCAAATCAATATAAAAATCAATATCCCTGTCGGGCGGTATACCCGACAGGTCTGAAGGGAAAACTTTTGGGAACTCCCGAACAATAGGGACTGAGTCAATAAAAGGAACCTCTATGCCAGAATCACGAACATATGCCAAATAAGTTAAACACCCCTTCTCGACCATGCATCGATCCTTAGCATATGAAATAACATTGCGGGTGGCATGTCCTGGGGTCACTCTCCATTCCAATCGGGGAAAATCTAGTAGAGCCAAGGTCACGGTCTTGGCGTGACAATCCAGAATCGCATGATACGGGGACAACCAATCCATTCCCAATATAACATCAAAATCTATCATGTCTAGAACCAATAGATCAACACGGGTTTCAAGACCCTCAAATACTACTACACAAGAACGATGGACTCGGTCGACCATTATAGAATCACCCACTGGTGTAGATGCATATACAGGAATACCCAAGGCATCACTAGACATAGCCAAGTAGGGTGCAAAATAAGACGACACATATAAATACATAGACCCAGGGTCAAATAGCACTGAAGCATCCCTATCACAGACTAGAATAGTACCTGTAATAACAGCATCGGAAGACTCTACCTCTAGCCTGGCTGGCAAAGCATAACACCGGGGCTGGGCCCCACCTCTCTAAGCCATATCTCTAGGACGATCAACTACTGGCTGACCTCTGCCTCTGCCGGTGCGAGCTCCACCTCTACGGTCCCTACCTCCACCCCTATGATCCCCACCCCCACCTCTAGCTGGCTGGGCAGCCAGTGGATCACCTGCTACTTGAATCATAGGATGAGGGCCCTGCTACTGCGACCGAGCACCTCTCAACCTCGGGCAATATCTCCTGATACGGCTGAGGTCTCCACACTCATAACACCCAACTGAATGCGGCAACTGAGAAAACTGGGACTGAACCTGCCGCCCTGAATGACCTCCTCGAAAGCTCTGAAGTGGGGGTGCACTGATAGGCTGCTAATCTGAATGATACTGCTGGGAACCACCGTTGCCTGGAGTACCATGAGAAGCCTAAAGAGCTGACTGAAAGGACCTTGGTGAATGAACTCTACCATAGGAATCCCTACCTCCAGACGAAGTACCACTGAACCTACCAAAATAACGAGGCCTCTTATCCGACATCTGACCACCTCATCGTGAGAGGGCCATCTCAACTCTGCTGACCGTATTGGCTGCCTCTTGAAAGGAAATATCACTACCAACTCCTATGGCCATCTGGAGATGGATCGACTGAATCAATCCATCAATCAACCTCCTGACCCTCTCTCACTCTATAGGGAGTATCTCAACCGCATGGTGTGCCAAGTCAGCAAATCTAGTCTCATATTGTGTAACTGTCATGGAGCCCTGCTGGAGGCGCTCAAACTGCCTACGAAGTGCCTCCCGCTTAGTGACTGGAAGAAACTTCTCCAAGAATAACTCCGCGAACTGATCCCATGTCAAAGCTGGAGACCCTATTGGTCTAGATAGGCAATAATCCCTTCACCAAGTCTTGGCGGATCCTGCAAGCCGGAAGGTGCAAAAATCGACCCCGTTGGTCTCCACTATACCCATGGTCCTGAGAATCTCATGACAGCTGAATAGAAAATCCTGGGGATCCTCTGATGAAGCACCGCTAAACGTGGTGGTGAAGAGCTTGGAGAACCGATCAAGTCTCCACAAAGCATCTGAAGACATAGCTTCTCCATCGACGACCTAAGCTGTAATTCCTGTCTGAGCTGCCACTGTGGGCTGAACCACTGGAACCTGAGTCCGGGGAGCTACCTGCTCCAGAGTACGCATAGAAGGAGTCTGAACCCCTCCTCCAGACTGAGAAGTGGCTGGTGCTACTGGCAGCAAACCCGCTCTAGTAACACTATCCATAAAGCCTTCCAATTTGACTAGAGCATCTTGAAGATCGGGGGTGAACATGACCCCTTCTGCGACCTAAGTTGGGCCCTCAGGAGCTGCTGGGGCTGGAACCTCCTCATCATAGTCAATATGAGGCTCCACCTTTGGAACTGCTGCCCGAGGCTGAGCTCTTCCCCTGCCTCGGCCTTTGGCACGACCTTGGCCTCTACCCCTCGCAGCTCGAGCTGCTGGGAGCTCAGGCTTCTGCGCGATAGAAGAAGAAGCACGTGTTCTCGCCATCTGCGAAAGAACAGAGTAGAAGGACAATTAGTATTTGAGAAATAGAATCGCACGACAAGAAAGAACAAAAGTGAAAATTTTCCTAACTCTTTAGACTTTGGGATAAATACAGACGTCTCCGTACTGATCCCTCAGACTCTACCGAGTTTGTCCGTGAGTAGCGAGACCTATGCAACCTAGAGCTCTGATACCAACTTGTCACGACCCGGATTTCCCACCATCGGGAGTCATGATGGCGCCTAATAACGGATCTAGGACAGCCAAATTTTATACATTCTCTGATAAATCTCAACAATATAAATAAATGGAAATCAATTAAACAAGTGCGGAAGACTTTATGCTTAATAAAAATGAAACCAAACATACGGAAGTTTGAAACATATCTCTACCCAGAACTTGGTGTCACTAGCTCACGAACTTCTAAGATTTACTAAATACAACCGTCTAAAAGAAATCATAATAGTCTGTTTCAATACAAGAGTTAACAAACTGAATAAAGATGGAAGAGACTCCGGGCCTGCGGACGTCAGCAAAGCTAACTCAAGAGTCCCTGGACTGAAGGTCTGCTCCCGATCTAATACTGCCGCCGTCGAAAAGTTGCGTCCTGATTTGTGCAATAGAAATACACAGAGTGTAGCATCAGCACAATCAACCACATGTGCTGGTAAGTGCCTGGTCTAACCCCGACGAGGTAGTAATGAGGCTAGACAGTACCTACCACAAATAACATGTACATATATATGTGCAATAACAGGAAATACACTATTTTAAGCAGTAAAGGGGGGGGGGGGAACATGCTGTGGGGGTACTACAGTCTATATATAGGGATCAACGGTAAAGAAATGAAGCTGAACAATAACAACTGATAAGGAAAACACAGGAAGTCTCTACATATGAAAAACAATACACTCAGTCTATACTCCATTGAGGCGCGCAACCCTATCCTCAACAGATATCTCCGTTGTGGCGTGCAACCCGATCCTCAACAATCAATACCGTTGCAGCGTGCAACCCGATCCTCAATATTCATCAACACTGTTGTGGCGTGCAACCCGATCCTCAACATTTTATATTGAGAACTCACCCAAACAATGACCGCAACTTAAGTGCGAGGAGAGTAACAACAATCACAAGAAAGTCCCGGCAAGGGAATACGATTAACAATTCAATCATCCCGGCAAGGGAGAATACAATAAATACTTACGTCCCGGTAAGGGAGAATATAATAAACACTTATGTCCCGACAAGGGACTAATCACTACACGATCCACTTTTAAATCACCTATTTCTTGAGTAACCATTTCTAGTCCGAGCCAATGCTCCAAAAGCCAAACAAATCACAATATATTATGCTTATCAACCCAAGCAAGAAAGATGTACCATTAAATCCGAATCCAATACATATAAGACTCACGGTCATGCTAGACTCCGGTGCATAGATAACCATCACCATGCCTATACACCATACTCCTCATTTAGCACATAACAAATAATACCCTAATCCTAATCCCTCAAGCCAAATTTAGAACAAACACTTACCTCGGTCCGAAAATAGCAATCAAGCCTCTAAAATCGTTTTCCTTTTAGAATCCAACTCCGAAGCAATGATATCTAGGCAAAATTTAGTTCAATAGTATCAATAAGAGCTCAAAAACATAATCCCATAGTCTAGAAAAGAAATTCCCATCATTCTTCCAAAATAGCAAAATCCGACACCGGACCCACATGGTCCAAACTCGAGGCTCGGACCAAAATCCAATCACCCATAACCCCATGAGTTCAAATATGCAATTTTGTTTCAAGATTCGACCCCAAATTGAGGTTGAATCACCCAAAATTCCCAAAACCCTAGTTCTACCCAAAACCCCCATTTTCTACCTTGAATCCATGATTTTAGGCTTAGGAATTTACTAATTAATGAAGATAAGTGAAGGAATTAGGTGGG
>MU711263.1:13605-135688 GCA_026770625.1 Nicotiana glauca | reverse complement strand
GGGGGGAGCTTCAACGGGGTCCTAAGGCTTGATGAAGAAGAGGGCTCGTGAGAAGAAGTGATGAATTCCCGAAATGAAATGTTCTGCCTTTAAAAAAAATCACTGGAGCAATTAACTCTATGCGTTCGCCACACATAGGTCGCGTTCGCGAAGAAGACTAGGCAGGTAGGCATCGCGTTCGTGTGAAAGGGGACACAGACGCGTAGAAGAAAATGCTGGGGGCCCAGGGACTGTTATACGCGAACGCGATAAGGGGATCGCGAACGCAGTGAAAGGGAGGGCTGAGCTACGCGAACGTGTGAATGCAAGCGCGAACGCGATGAGTAAAATAAAGGATATGTCTCGTGAGTCAACTACGCTACGCGAACGCGAGAATAAGATGCGAACGCGATGAAGGACGATGCTGAAGATTCACGAACGCATGAGTCCTAGCGCGAATGCGATGAGTAAAATCACTGGGCACCTATTGCAGATTTTCTGCCGCATATTTCTATTCCAAACCATCCTGAAAACCCCCGAAATCACTCTCGAGCCCTCGGGGCTCCCAACCAAACACACCCACTAACTCAAATACATCCCACAGACTTACTCAAGCGATCAAATCGCTAAAATAACATCAAAATCATCATTTTTCTTTTCAAGTTCATAAACTTCCAACATTAGATATTTAGGTCCGAAACACGTCAAACGACGTCCGATTTTGACCAAACTTAATAGAAAGTGCTTAACGTATATTTAAGACTTTTACCGGGCATCAAAACCAAAATACGAGCCCGATACCTATATTTTCTAACTCATTTTCATTTCCATTTTTCCTTAATAATTTCAGAAAACAATTAAACTGAAAAATTCTTTTACCCGAATTTTGGACCTCGAATTTCGACTCCGGGCATATGATCGAGTCCCATAGTTTTCTACGGACCCTACAGGACTATCAAATCATGGATCCGGGTCCGTTTACCCAAAATATTGACCAAAGTCAACTATATCAATATTAATACCAAAATTCTTCAAATGTTTCACATAATTCACATATTTTAACATAAAAACTTTCCGGCCTCATGCCCGAACTACGCACGCAAATTGAGGCAACTAAAAGCAAGGTTTCCCAGGCCCCAGAAGTGCGGATAAAGGGAGAAATACGGTGATGACTCTTTGGATTGTCACATTTTCTGAGCCTAGCAGAGTGTTAGCTTGCACGGTCGCTCGTTCTTCAATATTGGAGCGTATCCGTGATCGGCAGTTTGATGATCCCATTTGTGTGTCCTGAGAGACACGGTATAGCATGGAGGCGCCACGAAGGTGACCTTAGATGATGATGGTGTTTTGATATTGCAGGGGCGTGTTTGTGTGCCCAATGTTGATGGGATTTGGGAGTTGATCTTAGCGGAAGCCCATAGTTCTTGGTATTCTATTCACACCGGGCACCGTGAAGATGTATCAAGACTTGCAGCAACATTATTGGTGGCGTAGGATGAAGAAAGATATTGTTGCATATGTGGCTCGATGTTTGAACTGTCAACAGGTTAAGTGTGAGCATCAGATGCCTGATGGGTTGTTTTATAGGATTGAGCTTCCCGAGTGGAAGTGGGAGAGGATTACCATAGATTTCGTTACTAGACTTCCGATGACTCGGAAGAAGTTTGATGCTATTTGGGTCATTGTTGATAGGCTGACCAAGTCAGTGCATTTTATTACTATTGCAGCCACTTATTCATCAGAGAGGTTAGCCGATACCTACATCCGAGAGATTGTTCGCCTTCATGGGGTGCCAATGTCTATCATTTCGGACCGGGGTACGTAGTTTACCTCGCGCTTCTGGAGAGCAGTTCAGCAGGAGTTGGGCACCCAGGTTCAGTTGAGCGCACCGTTCCATCCTCATATGGATGGCCAGTCCGAGAGGAATATTCAGATATTGGAGGATATGCTCTGAGCCTGTGTCATTGATTTTGGAGACTCGCGGAACCAGTTTTTGCCTTTAGTAGAGTTTGCCTACGACAACAACTACCAGTCCAGCATTTAGATGGCTCCATATGAGGAATTGTATAGTAGGCGATGTCGGTCTCCAATCAGATGGTTTGAGCTGGGAGAGGCTCGGTTATTGGGTATATGTTTAGTTTAGGAAGCCTTGGATAAGGTCAAGATTATTTAGGACAGGCTTCGTTCGGCTCAATTGTGGCAAAAGAGTTATGCGGATCGTAAGGTTCGAGATATAACAATCATGGTTGGTGAGCGGGTCTTGCTTCGAGTGTTGCCTATGAAGGGAGAGTTGAGATTTGGGAAGAAGGGCAAGCTTAGCCCTAGGTTCATTGGCCCATTTGAGATTCTCGATCTTATGGGAGAGGTGGCTTACAGACTTGCCTTGCCGCTCAGCTTGTCAGTCGTGCACCTAGTGTTTAATGTGTCCATGCTTCGGAGGTATCATAGCGATCCAGCCCACGTGTTAGATTTCAGCACTGTCCAGTTGGACAAGGATCTTCCTTACGAGGAGGAGCCGGTAGCAATTCTAGACCGGCAGGTTCGATAGGTGAGGTCGAAGAGTTTTCCTTCAGTGGAGAGTTCAGCTTCCTGAGGCATCGACCTGGGAGTCCGAGTCTGATATACGAAGCCGTTATCCTCATCTATTTCCCGACTCAGGTACTTCTTTCTTTTATCCGTTCGAGGACGAACAATTATTTTAAAGGTGGAGAATGTGATGACCCAAAGGGGGTCATCACCTTTTTTCTCTTTCATCCCGTGCTTCTGAGGCCTTTAAAAACTCATTTTTATTTGCCTCTTTTTGCGTACACATTCCGGGCATGTATCCAGAAAGATTAAATGTTAAATTCTGTGAAAATTTTCAAAATGTGGCTTTAAAATGATTAAAGTTGACTTTGGTCAACATTTTTGGTAAATGGACTCAGACCCATGATTTGACGGTACCGAAGGGTCCGTAGAAAAATATGAAACTCGGGCATTTACCCGGAGTCGAATTTTGAGGTCTAGAACCCGAGAAAAAGAATTTTTCTTTGAAATTGTTTTTCTGAAATTATTAAGGGAAATGGAAATGAAACGTGTTTAAAAGACTATGGTATCGGGCTCATATTTTGGTTCCGATGTCCGGTACAAGTCTTATATATGATTTAAGCGCCTTCTATGAAATTTGGTCGAAATCGGACGTCATTTGACGTGTTTCAGACCTAAATATCTAAACTTTGAAGTTTATAAAGTTAGAATGAAAAATGATGATTTTGAGGTTTGAATCATTGATTTTGATGTTGTTTTAGCGATTTGATCGCTCGTTTAAGTTCGTATGAGGTTGTTGAGTTAGTGTGTGTGTTTGGTTAGGAGCCCCGAGAGCTCGGGAGTGATTCGGAGGTGGTTTGGGGTGTTTTAAACTTAGGAAAAAGGATTAGATTTTGCTGCAATTTTTGCACAGGCCCTTTGCTCTTCGCGATCGCGGCCTTTGGCTCGCATTCGCACAGCCTTGTGACTTCCTTCATCGCGATCGCGATATAGTCCTCGCATTCGCATAGCATTAGTTGACCCTGGGGGAAAACTTCCTCTTCGCATTCGCATTAAACATTCGCGAACGCACAACATTCAACTTTCCTTCACCGTGTTCGCGTGACTTCAACGTGTTCGGTAGAACAAATTTCAGGCCCCCAGTAATTAACTCTACGTGTTCGCATTCCCCCAATCGCGAACGCGATGCACCCAGCTTCCCTTTCATCGCGAACGCGACCCTAGTATCGCGAACGCACAGAGTAAAAATCCCCCAGTGATTTTTATTAAAAACAAAATAGTACATACGGTTTTTTCTCAAAAATACTCACGAGCTCTCTTCTCTTCCAAGCTTTAGGAAGCCATTGAAGCCCCAATTCTTTAAGACCACTTGGGTAAGTAATTACCCACTCATTTCTTTCACTTTTCCTTCATTAATTAGTAAGTTTCTAAGCCTAAATCATATAATCTAGGGTTGAAATTGGGGGAGAAGGGTAGAGTTAGGATTTTTCAATTTTTTTTGATTTAGACCTCGTTTTAGGGTCAAATTTGAAAAAACAATTGTATATCCGGGCTCGTGGGGGAATGGGTGACATGGAATTGGTTCGAACCTCGTATTTTGTCCAAGCAGGCCCGGCGTCGATTTTTGGAATTTTTGGAAGAAAGCTTAGAAAATCATATTTAGGTATTGGGATTAGATTGTTAAGCTATTATTAATTTTGTAAAGTCCTTATTTCATAGATTTGACTGAGTTGGAGCCCAGTTTGAGGGGTAAAGCTATACTAGAGGCTTGAGTCGACTTTAGAGCATTTGAGGTAAGTGTTTGATTTAAGTTTGGCTTGAGTGAATAGGATTAGAGTATTGTTTCTTAATTGCTAAATGTTGAGTACAGTGTATAGGCATGGTGATGAGTATCTATACACCGATGTCTAGCATGACCGTGGGTCCTGATTTGTGCTTACTTTGGGATTTGGTAGTGACATTTTCCTTGTTAATTGATGGTTTCTATATGATATGAAGAGAATGAGAAGGAAATATGATTTGTAAACTCCTTGGAGCATTGGCTCGAATTTTTACTTGATTATAGAGTAGGAAATGAACGTAAAAGAAAGAGATGTGAATATTTCCTTGCCGGGACGTGTAAATTATGGTTGTTGCTCCCTTGCCGGGAAATTTAACTGCTTAGTCGTATTCTCCCTTGCCGGGAAATTTAACTGCTTAGTCGTATTCTCCCTTGCCGGGAAACTATTATATACTATGAATTGGGATCGTGTGGCATGCCGACCACTTATATATTATGAAATGGGATCGTGTGGCACGCCGACCACTTATATATTATGAAATGGGATCGTGTGGCACGCCGACCACTTATATATTATGAAATGGGATCGTGTGGTACGCCGACCACTTATAAATGCTGAAATGGGATTGTGTGGCATGCCGACCACCTAGATATGTTATGATATAGGATCGTGTGGCACGCCGACCACTTATATAGATTACGAGAGCTGATGTAGTTTCGTGTTTACTTCTGATAAGTTGTTTTCATCTGTATTTCCCCTACGCATGTCCCCTCCCCGTCTTAATTGATATTTTTCTGTTGTTATTTCGTTGCACTTGTATATATATATCTGCACAGGTTATTTTTGGTAGGTCCTATCTAGCTTCGTCACTAGTTCGCCGGGGTTAGGCCACGCACTTACCAGCACATGAGGTCGGTTGTGATGATGCTACACTCTGTGCATCTTTTTGCACAGATCCAGGATCAACTTTTGGACCTCAGCAGTAAGATTGATCGTAAGCTGACTTCAGTCCAGAGACTTTCGAGGTAGCCTAGCTGACGTCCGTAGGCCGGAGTCCCTTCCATGTTATTAGTTTGTTTTCCTTGTATCGAGACAAATATTGAAGTACTTCTATTCAGACTTGTTTTTAGCACTCTTTAGTAGTTCGTGAGTTAGCGACACCGGATCTTGGTAGAGTTGTATTTAAACTTCCGCATTTTGTTTTTCAGTTATCTATACTTTTGAGACTTTCGCTTTTATTTAAATGACCCATTTTATTTATATTGTTGAGATGTTATCAGAGAATGTTTTTAATACTTGGCTTGCCTAGCTCCGATATTAGGCACCATCATAACACCCGATGGTGGGAAATCCGGGTCATGATAGTTGTATTGCTTCTCTTTTAGTCATCCCTTCTTATTCTAGTTACACAATGGAGCAGTTGCGGAGCCAAGATTTTAATGTTATAGCTGCTTGACAGAAAAAAATTCAAAAAAAGGGATAACTGAGTTTGATTGTGGATGCTCACTTAATACTTATTTAAATTTTTTGATAATTGCCTAGGTAAATCTAATAAATTTGTTCGAAAGCAAGATCTGCCACTGCCATGGAGAAACATAAAACAAAGGTTGCCTCCACGTCCATGGAACAAATAAAGTTTTGTGAAGTCGAATGATCAGCTTGCAAATATTTTCAGCAAGTCCCTCACTCATTACAAAAAAGTGTGAAATTTTCAACAAACTTTTTTGTTTCCATATATCGAATACTGTTGCGAAAAGTACTTTTGGAAACAACACAAAAATTGTTGCATGTCGTTGCAATAAATACTGATGGGAAAAGTTTTTGCAACAACAAAAGATGTCGTTGCCAGAAGTTAACTTAATGCAACAAGAAATGGTGTTGCCATAAATTATATTTTGGTTGCACAATTGTGGCTTATAAAAATATTTAGCTACAAAATTATTGATGCGATAAATTATTATTAATTTCGCAACAATATTACTTGTGTCAAAAAACTAGCGGAAGGGTAGTTAATAATTTATTATAAAGGCGTTTAGCAACAAGTATTCTTGTGGCCACAAATTATTTTTTGTCAACAATACTATATTTTCTGTTATACAGCTAGCAACAATAAATGTGTAATTGGTACATACACAATTCATATTTTCTTTCAAAATATCACAAATGTGTATATATATATATATATATATATATATGCATAGGTCAATACAACTGATGCACTAAGTATTTACATACTTTCAAAAATTAAATACTACTAAAACACATGTTTTTACTTACTAAAAAAAAGAGCATCTACAAGGTCATCATTTCTAATTTAATAACAATACAAAAAGAAAGTCTTCTTCTGGTAGCTTGAGCATTAGATGAACCATATTGTCAGCTATATTGATTTACTCATCCTCATCCTACAAAAGAAGATAAATTACAATTATATTTTTTTATAAAAGAACACTACTAAATACACAAGTACAAATCAAAAGAGAATTTTGGGCACCAATGAATGATATAAAAGTTTGAAATTTTGGTAGAGTGTCAGTATAGTTTGGACATTAATTTTTCAAAATAGACAATTTTTCTCTCAGTCCTCACATTGATTTTTCTTCTCGACTTTTACCCTATAAGCCGGTCAACATGGAAATCCGAGACAAATGAATGCACAAGTAGCAAGTAAGATGCATCAGGATGGTCTTTTTATTTCAGGTACACCTGTCCTAGACAGACCCAATCCCGGTATTGAGTCTCCAAAGTAAAATGCACATGATGCGGGCAAACGTTCGTACTAGGGATCCGGCATGAGACTGAGTTATTCTAAGTATAAAATCAGGATATATTGTTCTAGACCTGGCTTACCCAAGCGGATAGCTCGAGCCGAAGCGGGGGCAACGTACCGGAAGCACAAAAGTCTATCGGCCTAGTTACTTGACCGAACCTCGTTCTAAATGGTATGACTTCAAACAGAAAGGTCGGCCATGTGCACGTGTGCACCATAAATTCAGAAGACTTATAGAGAAGAAGGGTTTTGTAGTAGTTTATATATACAGTTCAGATAATATCAAAGAGGTCAAAAGAAACATTTAGCATATTAGAACCAATCGGGCAAATAAAATCAGATAATAAATAAAGCCAATATAACAATTATTTCAAACTCGAATTCTTGAACCCTGAATAAAAGTTCTGGGTTCATGGTCTCCAGCGGAGTCGCCAGAATTGTCACACATCCTTTTTACACACATCGAGAGGGAGTATATAAGGGAGTTTTTTCCAATTTAAAGGACAATCGAAACGAGATTTATATATTTAAATTCAGAGTCACCACTTGGAAGATTTATAGTGTCCTAAGTCACCGGTTTAAAATCTCGAATCGAGGAAAAGATTGACTCTGTATTACAGTCTACAAACCACAAATCCGGTTAAGGAATTCTATTAATCCTGGAGAAGGTGTTAGGCATTTTTGAGTTCCGTGGTTCTAGAACGGTCGCTCAACTGTTATATCCGGCTTAATTATCTGATTTAAAACATGTTTAATCCTATGTGTAATTTTAACCTTTTAACCGCTTTTATTTAATTAATTAAAGAAAGATTGCAACGTCATTTAAAATATATTTTAAACTATGTCACATAAATATACCTGTAGTTTGCAACACATTTTATCTAACGTTGAGATTTAGATTTGGGTCACATAAATACGCACTCCGAATTTAGGAAGGTACATTATTAAATTAACGTGCCTAAAGCAACTACGTTTTTGCAATTTTCCAAGGTCCATGAAAATTCGCGAAATGGCACACCTCGAATTCTAAGGATAAATAAGATTAATTAAAATAAGGGTCATGCAATTGTCATTTTTGTTTTGCACGGAGCGCCTTATTTCCAATTTTTTTAAAGGAAAGAAAGAAATTTCAAGCTAAATGTTTGAGGTCCATAAATTATTTATTTGATATGGCGCACCTCTATTTATTCTAATTTCTAGACTTCAACCATGAGGGCCATAGCTATCTGTTATTAAATATAGCACGCCTTAATTGATTAATTCAAGAGCAAGAAGGGTTGTCACCAATTTTAGGATAAGCGCTAGACAAAGTTAAAACCAATAATCCTGTGTCAAGAACTACGTTATTACGCAAAGACCCTGGGCCCAAACAGTTGGCCCTACATATAGAAAGAAAGAACAAGGTAAAAAAAATGACGGGCTTGCATCCTAGGCCCAACATGAACTTCAAATTTGAACCTGAGCATTATCATGTGTTGGACTCGAAGTCGAGTCTCCCAGCACGTGAAACATCCAATTATATAGGAGTCAATGTGATCCCAGCTTTTGCTAATAAAATGAATACCCCACAGTAAACTTGGCCATATGTTGTTACAATAGTTGGGCCAGCCTGCAGCCCAAACCTTAGGATCAAGTCTTCAGGCCCAGTTACTACTTTATTTTAATTAGAAACCACATAAAAATGAAATTCAACTTTGTTCTCCAAGTTTTAAACCATTAACTGCACATTACAACCCACGAGTTCCGATTACACATGCTCATAATCATACCAAAATGAACTAACATATTGTTGAAATACTAGGGATCATTTTTTAATCACAATAACAATACCCCAGAAATCCCAGAGTACATTCAGCAAAACCAATAAGTGAATACATGATCAACTGAACACGATTAATATACTGCTAAAACTAAATAACGACTCAGCAGCTAAATCCAAAAAGCATTTACAATTACCAGACTCCTCAAGCATGCATGTATGACATGAACTTAGATAACAAATTGTCCCTTCAATCTTGCAATAGTCCCAAATCAATTACAAAAAAAGATCTTATCTATCTAACACAAAGATTGACTAAACAGTATAGAATGCCAAGTAAGAAAAAAAATTTAAAGTAAAACATGATTGAATCAGAAACAACTGCAATTATGCTTTCAAATCCTTCTTCTCGTTTTTTATTCTTCAACACAAAGCTTCAGCAAAACATGTAGAATTGTAGGAGACATGTACCTGGTGCGATTTGAGCAAAAGAGAAAGGGTAAGAAGATCCGCAGTAGAAGTAGATGTATTTCAGCAGCTCAACAATTAAATCCAGCTTCTTCAAACCATTTCAAACCCCAAAATGGACCCAAATAAAAAAAAATTATACACTCCAAGAATTGCAGCAAAGACTTCAATGTAACAGTAACCTTAGAGATTAAACAGTTTCAAACCATAACTTTTCAAATCCAAATTCTCAAACCATTCATTCCAGGTATGAGTTTGTGATTTTCAGCATTTATAGCTAACAAGAAAGTCTGGAAAACAAAATAAAGACCACTCAATTTTGGAGCAATTTTCAACTAAAGAAAGCTAAGGATTCAGTGTTCTCTCCTAGAATCTTTGTATGTATTCTATATTTTTCAGAGTCTTTTCTTAAGTGTATCAATGTGTCTATTGTATGTCTTCTCTCAGTGCTCTCTCAATATTTTTCAGTATTCTTACCCTCTCAATTCTTAACCTCAAGACCTTCTAATCTCTCTATGAACTCAGTGTATTTGTCTGTGTATCTGTGTGTGCCTTTTCAGTGTATTCTCTCTTGAATTCTCTCAATTCTTAAACTCCAGACTACCTCTTAATTCAGTCCATTCCAGCCTTTAAGTAGGCATTAGTGCAACTTCCATTACCCATTCTATTTTTTAATTACCCACTTAACTTAGTGCTTTTTAATTAAACAACTATTGCAACCCCTACCATTTGTTATCAGCCCTTATTTAATTAGGTAAATCACTATCCTTAATAAATACCCCCTAAACTACCCTTAGTCCAATTTTAGTTTTGCAGACAATTCCCCCTCCCCAGCCTCTTAAAAGCTTCCTCAGGCGGTTACACACTAGATTCCCTAAACCAATTACCTAAATTACCCTTCAGGCCTCTGGTATTTACCCTCCCAAATTGAGCAAAACCCGGGTTTAAAGGACCCAAGTTAATGGGTCTGAACTCGACCCAATCCAATTCCTTTTGGTCTTAATTCTTAGGTATAAATTGAAATCAGTCAAAGATTCAACATTCTAAACAAAATCTGACCTAAAATTAACTAATAGAAAAAAACACGGGAAATTTTAAACCAAAACCCGAAAACCCCAACAAAAAAATGAGTCGACTAATTCTAAACAAACAAATCGATAATTATGTTGATTAATAAACAGGTCCTGCATGAACAACAACAACAGGCATGCTACGAAGAAGCAGAAACACAAGCACAGAAATGAGATGAGGAAGAATGACTTTTTAAAAAAAAAATACAAGAGAAGAACCTAAAATGCAAAAGTACCTAAGTGACTGTCCAGACCTTGAATTTATTCTTCACGGCCCAATTTTAACCGAAAGGGACATCCGTCATGTGTTCTCATATGAAAATACATGACCAAGGTCCGTTCTGGTCTTAATCAATGCCAAATCTATCGATTCTGGAGTCTTTGACATTTTTAGGTCTTACTTCCAACTTAGATTCGACGAGTTCAGGGCGTGTTCGAAGAAAATTGAGTTAGGATTTAGGAAGAGAGGAGTGCGGGGATCTCAGGGTGTTAATTTAGTGACGATTGGTGGATACGCCGCCACCTTGAGATGGTGGAATTTAGGGGGCTGCGGATAAGGGTTCTTGGGTCGGTCTCTAAGATCGAAATAAGAGAGACGAAAGACTGGGAGGGGGGGAGTTGGATCTAAAGGAGATCATCGACTGGGATTCATGCATATCGAAACGGTGTGGTTTGATTTAGTGTGGAGCAAACTGGATATTGGAAAAATAGAACGGGTCGGGTAACGGGTGAAGCTCTTGACCGTTCGATCAAATGAGATAGACTGTCCCGATTTTTCCTTTGTCAAACGGCGTCGTTTGGTCTAGTTGGTGACAGACCGGATTGGGGGCAGTTTTGGGGCTGGGTTGCGGGTGTTTTTCGATGGGTAATTGGATTCTGCTTAAAAATTAATTTGAATTTAGCCTAATTCTGACTTCCTTCTCTTTTTTTAATTCTTTTCCTTTTCCTTTTTTTTAAAATTAAAACTAAAATCCTAAATTAAATTATAAAATCAAATTATCCTATCAAAAATACTAATTAACTCTAAATAATATTTATCACAAATAATTAAATACCAAATTAAAAAAAAATCACGAAATTTGACATTAAACACTAAAAATGCAAAATACGTTATTTTTTGTGATTTTTTATTTTTATATAATAATAATTTACTTAATTAATCTAAAAAATATATAATCAAATCCTAAATGCACATGCTATATTTTTTGTATTTTTCAACGCATTAAGAAAATTAAATACGCACTAAAATATTCAATTAATCAGAAAAATCGCACAGTGATTCCTAGAATAACATATAATTAAAGAAAAGATCTAATTTCGGGAATTCTTTTGGAGTAATTCATGTGAGGAAAAAATCATGTGCACATAGTGACGGGGAGGACTGAGTGAACTGATACTCTGAGAGTATGCATATGGTTTTATCACTGAGTTGCATTACATTAGAAATGTACACTTGACATACATGAATAAAGATGCATTTTTCTCATGTTGTATGGTATTGTGTCATTCATGACTTCACAAACCCATTGACATATAATCATAGAGATGTAATTTCCTCATGCCATTTGATAATGATACATCTTACCTATTATTGAAAGTTTTTAGAAAAAATTTTAGTTTTTCATATTTATTCATATTTTGGTAATTTCAGTAGAAGATTTGGATTTTTATTGATATACTTTAAAAGCATGCCTATTTTCCGGAACTGTGAACGAGCTGGGCATTTTACCTTTGAGTTATTTCTTGTACCACGTTTATTATATTGTTATGAGATGTTATTGGCTATTGGTGTTCGACTCTGCCTTTGTCCCAGCTCGTCACTACTTTCAACATAAGGTTAGGTTTGTTACGTATTAACTACATGGGGTAGGTTGTACTCATACTGCACTTATGCACCTTGCGTGCAGATTTTGGATGCTGATGTTGCTGTGTATTGCGGGAGCTGGCATTGAAGATGTACCTGCGTTCCGGTCATAGCTGTCTTTTGTCTTGGTAGCTTTAGAATTGTCGATCTGTTCATGTTTATGTCAAATAAATGATGTATTTATTTCATACCAACTTTTTAGTCTCTAAATCTTACAAGCTCATGATTTGTACTACTAGTCCTTGGGAATTCTTGGTATAGAAGTTCAGTTAACTTTGTTTCTCTTAGTAAATATCATTTGTATTGGATTTTTGTTAAATTGGCTTACCTAACGGGTTGGGTTAGGTGTCATCACGACTAGTTGGATTTTGGATCATGAAAATATCTCTTTCCAGATCATTGTCTCTTTCAAGATCATACGACGAAGCAAATTTTTGGTAAAGGACATCTATCTGGTGATCTCTATATCCTTGATGAATATGAGCCTCGATTTGTTGCCTACTCTAGTATCGTGACTCCATTTGAAGCACATTTTCGACTAGGACATCCTTCTCTACCTATGTTGAAGAATTTATATTCCTAGTTTCATAATGTTTCTTCATTAGATTGTCAGTCATTTCGACTTGCAAAATACCATCGCAACTCGGTAGGTCCTAGAATTAATAAGCGAACTGAGTCAGTTTTTGAGTAAGCTCATTCTGATATTTGGGGACCATTTCCCATTATCTCCAAAGCTGGGCATAATTATTTTGTTACTTTTATGGATGATTTCTCTCGAATGTGTTGGATTTATTTTATGAAGAGCCTCTCTAAAATATTTACTCATTTTTGTGTCTTCTATGCTGAAGTCAACTCAATTCAATGATTCAGAGCATGTTCTAAGGAGTGATAACGCTAAAGAATACATGTCAGAATTATTTCAATCCTACATGAGACAGCATGTTAATCTCTATCAGTCCTCATGTGTTGATAGACCTTCTCAAAATGGAGTTGCTGATAGGAGGAATAGTCAACTACTTGAGACACCTCGGGCACTTATGTTCTAAATAAAGGTCCCTAAACAGTTTTGGGCTGATGCGGTCTATTTGACTTGATTTCTGATTAATCGCATGCCATCGACTATGCTTGTTGGTAATGTACCTTATAGCATTCTTTTTCCAAACAAGTCACTATTTCTGGTGGAGCCTAAGGTGTTTGGAAGCACATCTTATGTTCGAGATATTCGATAATTTGTTACGAAGTTGGATCTCAAAGCACTAAAGTGTATTTTCCTAGGCTATTCTTGCCTTCAGAAGGGGTATCAATGTTATTCTACTGAACTTAGCAAATATTTTGTGTCAAATAATTTGTTATTTTCAGAGACAACACCATTATATATTCACCTCCCACTCCTACAAGTCAAGAAGACGAAGATGAATGGCTAGTCTATCAAGTTACTCATGCTTTGACAAAACAATCAGATGATGTTCCTCTATCTCCTGATTCTTCTATTGAGCACCAATTTACTATTGTGACTTCAACACCTGATCTATCTGTTCTAGAACATATTCCATATGGGTTAGAAAGCTCGCCAATTTTTCAAGTTTACTCGAGGAGGAGAGAGACTAGTAGTAATACATGTCATGCACCAGTTTCTTCACTATCAGATCCTCCTCTAGATGATCTTCCAGAAAACCTTGACCTTCCTATTGCTCTTCACAAAGGTACACGTACTTGCAAATCCACATATACCATTGAAAATTATGTTTCCTATGACCGTTTATCCGCTATGTCAAGTTCGTTGATTTCTTCTATAGACTCCATCTTTGTACCGAAAACAGTGAATGAGGCTTTGAGTCATCCTAGGTGGCACGATTTAATGTTTGAGGAGATATATGCCTTAGATGAATATCACATTTGGGATTTGGTGAATTTACCCAAGGGAAAGAAAGTCGTGTGATGCAAATGGGTCTTTGCACTCAAGGTTAATCCTGGCGGTTCTGTGCCTAGACTTAAGGCTAGACTTATGGCTAAAGGATATGCTTCGACATATGGTATGGATTATTCAGACACTTTTTCTCCAGCAATTTTGTCTACTTATTTATAGCGTTAGCTACTTCTTATCATTGTCCATTATATCAGTTGGATATTAAAAATGCATTTCTTCATACTGATCTCCAAGAAGAAGTATATATGTAGAAACCACCCGGTTTGTTACTCGGGGGGAGTATCGAAAAGTCTATCATTTGAAGAAATCATTGTATGGCTTGAAGCGGAGCCCCGATCATGGTTTGGAAATTTTAGTGAGGTCGTTCATGAATCTGGGCAGAAAGAAAAGAAAATGTGATCACTCGGTCTTCTATAGGGAATCAATATCTGGCATTATACTCCGCATTGGATAAGTCGATGAAATTAACATTACAGGAAGTGATTCAGTAGGAATCTGTTCACCGAAGTCCTTCTTGCATACTAGATTTCACACGAAAGACTTGTGCCAACCGAAATGCTTTTTGGGAGTAGAAGTTTCTAGGAGCATGAAAGGAATTTTTATATCTCAAAGAAAGCATGTTCTCTACCTACTTGCAGAAACTGAAAAGTTATCAACTAAGCCTTGCAGTATTCCAATGGTTCCCAATGTGTATCTCATGTGAGGTGATGTCAATCCCTTTGATCATATACAGAAATATAGGAGGTTAGTTGGAAAATTTAATTATCGCATTGTGAATCGTTTTTGCAGTAAGTATGGTTAGTTATTTCATATCTGCACCTACAGTCAAACATTGGGCATGCTTTAGAGCAAATCCTATGTTATGTAGAAAGAACACCTGGACCTGGCTATTATATAACAATAATGGACACTCTCGGATTCAGTGTTTTGCAGATGCAAATTAGGCTGGATCCAAGATTGATAAAAGGTCAACTACTGATTACTGTGTCTTTGTTGGTGGAAACTTGGTATCGTGGAGAATCAAGAAACAAAATGTTGTATCTCGTTCCAGCAGAACCCACGTATAGAGCTATGGCATAGTCCACATGTGAGATTATATGGATATATCATCTTTTAACTAAAATTGGGGTTGAAGTATCATACTACCCCAACACAACTTTGGTGTGACAATCAAGATGTCCTTCATAACGTCTCAAATCTGGTCTATTATGAAAAAACTAAGCATATAGAAGTTGCCTGTCATTTTATTCGTGAGAAGATTCAGGAGAACTTGATTTTCACTGGTTTCATGAAGGCAAGAGAACAACTAAGTTGATTTGTTCATAAAGGCGTTGAATAGAGCTCAAGTTGATTATCTTTATAGCAAGTCGAGCATCATCAATATCTTTGCTCCATCTTGAGTGGGAGTGTTGGAGAATGTATATAAACTGATTTCTTAGTAATGTATACAGATTGCTTTCTTAGTAATATGCATAGCCATATAGATAGCAGATTTGTAGGATTCCTTCTTTAATTCTTGCCTTAATTAGCACCTATTGTATTGTATTTATACATCATTTACCTATTGGAATAAGATACAAGTTACTCCCTCCAATTCCGAATTACAATATAAGATGATAAAGAATCCAAGGTATTTATGAACCATCGGGGAAAAGCGCAAGCTTGTCGAAGGTTGCAAAAACATCATACGTGGCATCTATGACGGCATTCATAAGTTTAGTGTGGTATGTTAAAATTGCATTACCATTTAGAATGTCCCGAATGGAATTTACTTGCTAATTCTGTTATCAGTTTTAAAGTTTAAATATTTGTGTATTTTTTAAACTGGATTGTGCTGTAGTCCAAGAACGATGTCTTTGAGAAAATAAATTAAACCAACGCTCCTAGTACATGTATTACAATTTTCAGTGAATTGAAGAACATATTATTTGGTCCAACGGATTGAACCAATTCAAATTGTGCATGCACTATGGATCTTATTCTTTGAGCTTTTTCAGGGCGTTCTTCAATGATGGAAAGGGATACACATAGTTAAACCCAGCGAAAAGGAGATGAATCGCACATGCTGTGTTGACATTGCACCATTTTAAGCTAGTAAAATATTAAAATTCTTCATCGTTTCTATGATCTATGGCAACTAAATATAGATATTTCTGTTTCGCTGCAGCTATTCCATGTGTTTCAGTGATAATGACCGTAACGGGTCCTGAAAGGTATCTTAAGAATGTCCGAGTCCCTAATCTTCAACTTAGGATATTCTAATCTCAAATCAATTTTGGAGAACACCCTCGCTCTCTGGAGCTGGTCAAATAGATCACCAATACGAGGCAAAGGACACTTGTTCTTAATTGTGACTTTTTTCAATTGCCTGTAATCATTGTACATTCTCATAGTGCCATCCTTCTTCTTCTTCGCGAATAGAACTAGTGCACCTCAAGGTGACACACTAGGCCGAATAAACCCCTTATCAAGGAATTCCGGAAGCTTCTCCTTCAATTCTTTAAACTCTGTCGGTGCCACACGATACAGTGGAATAGAAATAGGCTGAGTGCCCACCACTAAATCAATATCGAAGTCAATATCCTTGTCTAGCGGCATTCCTGATAGTTTTGCAAGAAATACATCCAGAAAATATCATACAACCGGAACTGAATCAATAGTATGGTTCTCTGCACTAACATCCCTCACAAAGGCCAAATAAGAAAGACAACCCTTCCCAACCATCCGTTGGGCCTTCAAGTATCAAATCACTCTGCTGGGAACGTAGTCCAAAGAACCTTGCCACTCAATCTATGGCAACCCCATCATCGCCAACGTCACGGTCTTTGCATGACAGTCTAGAATAACATGATATGGAGACAACCAATCCATACCCAATATCACATCAAAATCAACCATACTAAGCAGGAACATATCAACTCTAGTCTCTAATCCCTCAATACTCAGTACACACGACTGATATATGCGGTCCACAATAATAGTATCGCCCACCGACGTAGATACATGGACAGATGAAGTTAGAGACTCACAGGGCATGTCCAGATAATAAGCAAAATACGACGACACATATGAATAGGTGAAACCTGGGTCAAACAATACAAAAGTATCTCGATGACATACTGAGATAATACATGTGATCACTATGTCTGAAGCAATGTCATATGGTCTGGTAGGAAGTGCATAAAAATAGGCTTGACCGCCACCTAATCAGCCTCCCCTTCTAGGGAGACCCCTAGCTAACTAGGACCCCACCCCAAGCTGGCTGAGTGTGTGGTGTAGCTGTTGGTGCTGGTGCCATTGGCCGAGAACTCTGTTGTGGAGTCCCACTTAACAACCTAGGTCAATCGCTCTTGATATGACCAAGATCCCCGCACTCGAAACAACCCATCCTCTAATGGAACTACTGCTCCTAATACCACAAAAAACTACCTGTAGAATCCTGAGAGGACGAGACATGGTGGGAACTCTGCTCTGGTAGTGCACTGAATGAAGACAGGCCTGAGCATGCAATGTAAGAACTGTGGCTGACACAATACGCTGAACTAGTAGGGTCGTCTGAGCATGTATATAGGGACGACCCCTACCATGTTGGAACTGACCTCCATAATAAACACCACCAAAACTACTCAATCCACAAGGCCTCTTGGCCTCCCTCTTAACTCGATCCTCACAGCAAACAAACCATATCTCCCGAGCAATGTCAACCACCTCTTCAAAAGTAGGAACAGTCACTCTCTCCCTAGTCATAAGCACCTGCAACTGAAATGTGAGACCATCAACAAACCTCTTGATCCTCTCCTTGTCTGTGGGAACCAACCAAACAGCATGATGAGCTAACTCAGAAAACCTCATCGCGTCCTGTATCATAGTCATATCATCCTGATGCATCTGCTCGAACTATCTACGCAACTCCTCTCTCCGAGACTGTGGCATATACTTCTCCAAGAAGAGAAAGGAGAACTTCTACAACATGAATGGAGCTGCACCAACCGGCCTACGCGTCTTATAAGCCTTCCACGAAGTGAAGCCATCTCCAATGAACTAAAAAGTAGTGAAGAGACCCCACTGGTCTCCAGAATACCTGCTGTACAGAGGATCCTCTAACATCTCTCCAAGAAACCCTAGACGTCCTCTCCCTCTGAACAGCTAAAAGATGGGGGCTGTGGCCTTCGAAACCTTTCTAATCTATGTTGCCCATCATCAATTATGATAGGAACCACATAGTCCTGAGTAGTTGCAACCGGCTAGGCTGGTGGTACCCCCAGTGTCTGAAGTTCTTGCATCACCTACTCGGGTGCGGGCGGCGGGAGTCTGAGCACCTCCCCCAGCCTGAGAAGTGGCTAGCTGAGGCTGGAACATAGACTGCCATAGCAAGATTTGTGCACACGGTCAAGATCTGAGCCAAGACCTCCTGGAGGCCTGGAATAACATTAGGCACAGCTGAAGCCTGAGCTGGTCCAGCTAGCGCATCCACAATTGGGACCTGATCCTGAACTGGGGCAACTGGTGGATCTGCAGGTGCTTCCCTAGCTATTGTGCGAGCTGCACCCCTTCCCCTACCATGGCAACTACCGCGACCTCAGCCTCTCCTGGCCCCGACTATTAGCACAGGTGGCTGTCCATCTTGCCTAGTAGTATGCGTCCTCACCATCTGTGAGAGAATAGAATAATAAAAGTTTAGTTACCAGAATCAATAGATTCACATGATAAGAGTTCAAGAATATGAAGTTTCCTAAGGGTTTTGCAGCCTCTCGAATATAAGTACAGACGTCTCTGTACCGATCCACAAGACTCTACTAAACCTGCTTATGACTAGTGAGACCTATGTAAGCTAGGTTCTGATACCAACTTGTCATAACCCCAAAACCTAACATGTCGTGATAGCTCCTATTGTGGTACTAAGCAAGCCAACATTTACAAAACACTTCGATATTTCAGAAAAGATAAATCAAAAGCTTTTGCATAGTAGAGTATTCATAAAAATAAGAGTTCAACTCAAAATATAATCCAGAAATATAGCCCCAAACATCAGGTCTGCGAACGCCGGCAGCTACCTCGCAAATCTCTGATAATCGACCATGCACGAGCTCATTGACCTTCGTGACCGGTCACACCTGGATATGCACACAAGGTGCAGGGAGTAACTTGAGTAGTTTCACCTCAGTAAGTAACAAAAATAAATAAGGAACTGAGAAGCAGTGACGATATGTACAAGTACAGTTCATTTAAGTAATTCAAGTTAAGAATAGACATGCTATCAAATCCCACAGTTTAAGTCAAATCAGTTTTATACAATTTCATATTCAAGTAAACTGGATATAAACCTTCTAGAGATTTCACAACAATGACAGATATCAACCAAGTGCAACAACAAGTGTAAATAAGTACAACCTCTCAAGGCAACGGTTACTCAACTCATCTTAATAGCTCAATCACTCGGCTCTCAGCCCTTAGTACTCACACTCAATAGGTACCTACGCTCACTGAGGTTGTGCAAACTACGGAGGGGCTGCTACATCCCAAGAGATATAATTCGTGCAAACAACTCAGATTCTATAACATAATATCAGCATCCGCACGGACAACTCACGTGCTACTATATCAAATCGGGATTCGCACAAACAACTCACGTGCTACAATATCAATACATCACTCTCAGGACCTCAGTCTCACTCAGTCATCAACCTCCCTAGTCTCTTAGGCTCTCAAATATAATATAACTTAGTCCAAATAGAGATAATAGCATGTATCAACAAGTAACAAGAAGAGCTGGAGGTATCATAATGTTACACCCCGCAATATTACGATAATGTTACGTCCTGCAGTATTATATTACGATCATGTTATGCCTTGCAGTATTATAGTACAATGATATTACACCATGCAGTATACAACACGATGATGTTACACTTCATAGTAATAAGTTACAACAATGCTACATACTACAGTATTACATTACGGTAATGTTACGCTTCGTAGTGTTAAGCTATGACGATGTTGCACCCTGTAGAATTGTACGTTGAATTTGTCATAAGGTAATTGACATCAGTTCAAGTAAAAGATTATTTGGAGATTATAAGGATTATGTTATTTCAAAAGTGATGAGTAAATTTGTGAACGTAAGAGGGGAAGCTAAATCAAAGAAAATGAGTTTCGTCAAAGTTTGGCATGGTGGGATAAAATATGGTGTCACGACCCAGATTTTCCACCCTCGGGAGTCGTGATAATGCCTAATAATAGGAGCTAGGCAAGCCAATTATCAATTACCTCTTTTAGCAAACATCGACAGTATTAACAATAATGAAGCGTTTAACAATAAGGCGGAAGTCTCAAATAAAATTTACTAAAAAAAATGCAGAAGTTTAACAATCCTCTACCCAAGATTGGTGTCACAATACTCACGAACGTCTAGAGAATACTAAATACAAGGTTTGAATGAAACATAAAACTATCTACTACGGTACAACAATAACAAACTGAATAAAATAGAAAGGACATCGGGCCTGCGGACGTTAGCAAGGCTACCTCGAATGTCCCTGGACTGGAAACTCGCCCCGAGAATGCTACCGCTTCTCAAATGCTGCTCCAACACCTGGATCTGTATAAAAAGATGCACAGAGTGTAGCATCAACACAACCGACCCCATGTGCTGGTAAGTGCCTGGCCTAACCCCATTGAAGTAGTGACAAGGCTAGACCGGACTACCAAACAAACATGTGCAGTTCAAATATATATATATATATATATATATATATATATATATATATATATATATATATATACGCAATACAAGAGAATATAGAAATTCAGCAAGTCAAGAGGGAGGGGAGCATGTTGTAGGGGCTGTAGCAGTTTAGAATACAAGGTTAATAAATAAGTAATGAAACGGTACAACTATAAAGTCAACGAGAGTAATAAATCAAATATGGCACGGAATGTCCATTCATGCATTAATAATCAAAACATGACACGGAATGTCCCTTCGTGCATTAATAATCAAAACATGGCACGGAATGTTCCTTCGTGCATTAATAATTAAAACATGGCACGGAATGTTCCTTCGTGCAATAATAATCAAAACATGGCGTGTAATGTTCTTTCATGCAATAATAATCAAAAAATGGCACGGAATGTTCCTTCGTGCCATAATAATCAAAATATGGCACGAAATGTTCGTTCGTACAATAATAATCAAAACATGGCACGGAATGATCCTCCATACAAATATAATCAAAACATGGCACTGAATGATCCTTCGTACAAATATAATCAAAACATGGCACGAAATGTTCCTTCGTGCAATAATAATCAAAATATGACACGGAATGACCCTTCGTGCATAATTACTCAAAACATGGCACGGAATGACCCTTCGTGCATAATCACTCTTCCTCACCCAAACAACAATCACAACCAAATGGGGGGAGGGGATAGACAAACAAAATTAAATATCCCGGTAAGCGAGAACAAAGAAAAATAGCTAAATCCCGGCAAGGGAGCAACAACAATATGTTCAAACATCCCGGCAAGGAAGATAATCAATATACTCAAATCATCCTGGCAAGGGAATAATCACAAATCTTTCTATTACGTTCATTTCTTACTTTATAATCAAGTCAAAAATCGAGCCAACGTTCCAAGGAGTTTACAAGTCATATTTACTTTTCATTCTCTTCATATCATATAGAAACCATCAATTAACAAGGAAGAGTCACTACCGAATCCCAAATAAGGACTCACGGTCATGCTAGACACCGGTGTATAGATACTCGTCACCATGCCTATACACCGTACTCCACATTTAGCAATTAGCAAATAATACTCTAATCCTATTCTCTCAAGCCAAAGTTAGATCAAACACTTACCTCGGTCCAAAGAATAGCAATCAATCATCAAATGCCGCATTTTCTCTACAATCTGACTCCGAAACAATGATATCTAGGCATAATTAATTCAATAATATCAATAAGGACTTAATGGAAACATCCCATAGCCTAGATATGAATTTTCTAGCATTCTTCCAAAAATACCAAAATTCGACACCGGGCCCACATGGTCCAAACACAAGGCTCAGACCAAAACCTAATAACCCATAACCCCATGAGTTCAAATATGCAATTTGTTTTAAGATTTGACCCCAAATTGAGGGTTGAATCACCCAAAATTCTCAAAACCCTAACTCTACCCAAAACCTTTAATTTCTACTTTGATTTCATGATTTAGGTCTAGTATTTCAATAATTAATAAAGAAGAGTGAAGGAATTAGGTGGGAAATTACTTACCCAAAGACTTTGGTGAAGAAGAGCTTCAAAAATCGCCCCTAGAGCTAGGAGAAGACAAGTTTGATGAAAGAATGGGAATAATCCCGTAATGGGTCTATTTTTAGACTTTAAAAATCACTGAACGAATTTGTTCTATACGTTCGCGACATAAGAGTCGCGTTCGCGAAGCAGAGGGAACTGGAAGCATCGCGTTCGTGAGTGAGGGCTGTGAACGCGAAGAGTAAAATTGCTGGGGTCCAAGGTTGGCCTACGCGAACGCGTGTCAAGAGACACGAATGAGAAGGGGGAAGACACAGAGCTACGCGAACGCGAGGGTAAGAGTGCGAACATGAAGGAGGAAATCTCTGTGCACAAACACCAGATTTTCTGCAACTTTTTCTAAGTTCAAAATACCCCGAACCACCCCGAATCACTCCTGATCCCTCTGGGCTCCTAACCAAACATACACACTAACTCAACAACCTCATACAAACTTAACCGAGCGATCAAATCGCCATAACAACATCAAAATCAATAAATCAAACCTCAAAATTATCATTTTTCATTCTAACTTCATAAACTTCAAATTTTTGATATTTAGGTCCGAAACACGCCAGACAACGTCCGATTTCAACCAAACTTTACAGAAAGCGCTTAACACATATATAAGACTTGTTCCGGGCGTCGGAACCAAAATACTAACCCGATACCATAGTCTTTTAATCAATTTTCATTTCCATTTTCCTTAATAATTTCAGAAAAACAATTTCACAGAAAAATTCTTTTCTTAGGCTCTAGACCTCGGATTTCGACTCCGGGCACATGCCTGAGTCCCATATTTTTTATGAATTCTCCGGGACCGTCAAATTATGGGTCCGTGTCCGTTTACCAAAAATATTGATCGAAGTCAACTTTAATCATTTTAAAGCCACATTTTGAAAATGTTCACATAATTTAACATATAGTCTTTTCGGCTACGCGCCAGGACTGCACACACATATCGCGGCAAGTAAAAATGAGGTTTTCAAGGCCTTGGAAGCGCGGAATGAAAGAGAAAATAGGTGATGACCCTTTGGGTCGTCACATATGGACGGAACTAAAGTACCCGGTATTTATGGATTAGTACCATACAATGTACAATTTGACTATATAGTGGGATATATAAATTGTATTAAAAATAAGTAAAATTTTAAGTAAATTGAGACAATTCTTAATTATATGAGTAATTGATTAATTTTCGGGTAGCGGGATATTACCTAATTAAATTAATTGAAAACTTTGGATAAAAATGGGAAGAGTGACCTGGCCACAAGCCACAATCTGATGAAATGACTAAAAGTCATTTAAGAGTAGGAGGCAACCCAATTCAAGACACCTCATTCTAAAATTTTCGTTTCAACATTATGTATTAATTCCTGAAGACCTTGAATACAAAACCAACTTTCCATTCTCAAAATACTTAAACCAAAGTGTGTAAAACCTTACATAGTAAACGTTAAAGCCTCGGGATATTTACAATGTCCAAACGTTAAAGCCTCTGAATCTTTACAATGTCCAAACGTTAAAGCCTCTGAAATTTTACAATGTCGGGACGTGAAAGCACTCTGAATTGTTACAATGTCCAAATGTGAAGTTCTCTGAAATACTACAAGGTCCAAAATGAAATGCTAATTCAAAGAAAGTCCGGTACAATCTTTCGTAACAATATCATACGGATTTTTCCTACTTCGATCCGCCGTTACGTGTTTTCACAAAAGTGAATCGGTTCAGGAGGTATGTTAAGGCTATCCGTTCTTTTTTGGCATGATCTATACGACACAAACGAAACGTGCAAATGCACAAATTTCATAAATGACTCTATTCATAGAAGTATTATAGATATCTATGTTCTTGAATTTCCATGTGTCATAATATTTTATCATCTGTTCATGGGTCTCAGAAATATACGAAAGTTGAAAAGAATTTACTTTATGATATTACTCAAAGGCAAAATGCTCTTATGACATTCCGAAAGATTTTATTAACGTACCTTTCATGCATAACATTCATGTACATTGATCCATGATCAAATAGCATTATATACGCGTATATATGTATGTATATATATGTATATAGGATATAGGAAATGTTATGATGTTATATATGCACCACCACCTGATCAGTTGGTATACGTTGGTGATTTTTCCCATAGTGGCCGAGATAATATGATGAGATGCCCTCTGAGGCTAATGATGTTATGAAATATGTACCTACGCACGACATGAAATTCATACTCATATGCATGACACTATAAGTATTTTATGATTTAAAAGTTTTCCAAACTTACAGATTGAGTCAATTACTCTATATTTCTTCCATGTCTATTATGTAGTTATTTATGTGTCTTACATACTCGGTATATTATTCGTACTGACGTCACTTTTGCCCGGGAACACTGCATTTCATGCCCGCAGGTCCCCATAGACAGGTCGAGAGCCCTCCAAGTAGGCTATTAGCTCAGCGAAAGATGTTGGTGCGCACTATTTGCTTCGGAGTTGCTTGTTTGGTTAGGATGATTTAGATGTGTATGGTTTGGTATGGCGGGACTCTGTCCTGACCTTGATGAAATTTTTTTATTATTAGAGTCTTGTAGACAGATGTCATGTAAGTAAGATATTGTATGGCCATGTCGGCTATAGCCAGGGTACGAGTTGTTATTTTGGGCTTATAGACCCGTATGTCTTATGTATAGATTGGTATTTGTGACAACCCGATCCATCGTTTCGTGAGTTACCACCATGTTTCCTCCATTTTCTGCTTCTTTATGCTTCATTATCAGTATTTTGGGTGAACAAGTAGGTGTGGATTGGTTTTAGAAGAAAAAGAGACACTTAGTCTCTTTAAGGAAGGCTTAGTTTGGAAAAGTTAACCGGATATTGACCTATGTATTAGAGGGCTCGAATATGGATTCTGATGATTCATTTAGCTTCGGGGGATGATTTGTGACTTAGGAGTGTGATCAGAAGTGATTTTGGAGGTCTGGTGTAGAATTAGGATTGAATTGGCGAAGTTAGTATTTTGGCGAATTCCGGTTGATTGGTAAAATTTTGATCTGAGGGTTGGAATAGAATTCTGAGAGTTGCAGTAGCTTCGTTAGGTGATTTAGGGTATGTGTACAAAATTTCAGGATATTCGTAGGTGTTTTGGTTGGGTTTTGATCGAATACGTATTTCGGAAGTTTTAGAAGAACTTAGGCTTGAATCCGATGTAATTTGATGGTTTTGGTGTTGTTTGATGTGTTTTGATGATTGGAACGAGTTTGGATGATGTTTTAGGATGGGTTGGAACTTTTGGTTGAGGTCTCGGGGGCCTCGGGTGAGTTTCGGATGGTCAAACAGACTAATTCTAGCATTTGGAAGTTGCAGATTTTCCTGGTGAAGTGTTGCACGTATTAAACCATCGCGTTCGCGTAAGGTGAGTCGGGAATGCGTAGAATGAATTTTTGAGGGCCAGGATTTATAACTCACATTCGCGTTTGAGTCCTCGCAATCGTGGAAGGTTGGGAATGTTTTAATCGCTTTCGCGTGAGGGGCTACACATTCACGTATAAGGATTGGGGCCCGGTGGTGATTTGTTCTTCGCGTTCGCAGTTGAGTGACGCGTTCGCGTTGGTTTAGGGACCCAGAGCTTTACGTTCGTGTGTAGGGGATTGCATTCGCGAAGGGTATTTTTGTCAGTGGCAAATTTGTTTATCGCGAACGCAAGAGATCCCTCGCGTTCGCATAGAGGAAAGGTCAGCTAGGCAGAAGGGTTTTTAATAATATTTCATCTGCGAGCCTAGGCTATTTTCCACCATTGTTGATCGTTTTAAGAGCTTTTTGGGAGGAATTGAAGAGGGTTTCAATTGGGATTGATTGGAGGTGAGTCCTATGAACTAAAAACGTGATTATTATATGAAATTAACCTTGAAATTCATGGAAACTTAGCTAAAATGGGATGAACTAGGGCTTGAGTTTTGATATTTCAAATTGGAATTTGAGGGTTATTTGGACTCTGATTTTGGTGTTCTTTATATGTATAGACTCGTGGAGAGATAAGGAACCATTTAGTGTAAGAATTTTTGGAATTCGAGAAGTGGGCCCGGGGCTCGGGTTTTGCTAATTTTGAGATTTTTGATATTTTTCGATTGTTTGCAATTGGGTATTATTTCATTGGCATATTGTGATGTGTTCGTTGTATTTTAGATCAGATTTGATGTGTGAGGAGGTCGATTTGAGAGGCAAGGGCACAGCAAGCTAGGATTTTAGCCGGCTTGAGGTGAGTAATAGATGTAAATGATGTCCTGAGAGTTTGAAACCCCGGATTTGCACATCGTAGTGCTATATTGAGATGACTTGCACGCCGGATCGCGAGCGTGGGCTAGAGCACCGTAGGGGATTGAGACTTGATCTATCCTAGTAGATGAATTTACTGTGTATTTGACAGAATATCATTTGTTATCATTATAAGTTGAGCTGACTGCTTTATTTGGGCTTCATGCCAACTGATTGAATCATTCAGGGATTGTTATTACTGGTTTCTTACCATTTTTCCAGATTATTGAACTCAGTCCTAGTAATTAATACTATTTTGCAAACTTAGCCACCTTTTCTAAAACTTGAAACTTAATTAATATTTTCAATGAAGTTTGGGCTGAATATTTCTATATTAATGTGCCCGAGGGGCTTATGTGATTCTGGACTGAGTATGGGATCGAGCTGCGAGCCGCATCGGTATTATACTGATATTGATACGAGGCCGAGGGCCTAGTTGATGCCACGGGATGGCTTTATATTGCGCTTGGGCCGTATGGGGCCCCTCCTAGAGTCTGCATACCCCTAGTGAGCGTCGTCGATGATAAATAAATGGAGCGGGTTGCACGCCACAGTGGGTAATAGAGAGTACCAGACTATGTGTTGCATTTCATATTTGACTGTCATTCACTTCCTTATTTGTTGCAGTATTTCCTTAATTATTTTCATTGGTTTATGGATTTTATACTACTTGGTTTTAATTGCTGCATTTCTAGGATTACTTTGTGCCTATTCATCATTTCTTATTTTTGGATTTTATTTATATTTATTACTCAGTATGTCGGAGTACTCACGTTACTCCCTGTACCTTGCGTGCAGATCCAGGTGCATCTGAGGCTGATTTAGGACCTCTCTGCCTAGTATCTTTTCCGGGAGTATCAAGGTAGGTGCACGACGTCTGCAGTCCTGATCTTCCCTTCTATCTTATTGTTTTATTTCCGCATTTCTTTAGAACGATATGTAGTAGGTTGATACTCATGTATTAGAGGCTCAGACTTGTCACACCGGATTTCTATCTTATTGCTATCACCTCATTGGGGCATGTCCATAGAAGGGTTTTTGTCTTCATGTTTTGGTTTTTGGGAATGATCGTATTCCCTATAAAGAAGGCTAGGATCCATACAGACTAGCCATGGTAACCAAAACTTTGATGGAAGGGATTGGTGGGCAAACTTTTAGCATAGTGCTCATGATCGTCACCGATATATACCGCGCCTTGGACAAGTGTCAACAACAACGTAGTCTTTTTGAGGGTTGTAATTTGTTACTTCAGCTATGGCTCATGGAACACCTCCAGAAAGGGGAATACCAACAAGAGATCTTACGTAGGGATTGGGACGATCATATCGACATCCACCAGCCAACGAGTATGAATTACATGCCTAAAATGTTCGATCAGCCAGAGGACGCCAGAAAATGGGTGGAATTATTCGACAATCTGAAAGAGGACCAGGTACAGTGGATGTTTGAATGGTTCCCCACGGATGAGTTCATTGTTCGATCCCGAGATGCACCATTTCTCATACTGATTGGTGTGAGGGGAACTTATGCTTACATTCCTCTCTGAGCCATGAGGCAAGCTGGGAGAAAACAAATCATACCGAGGGTCGATAAGACAAGTCACCTCAGGGTTGATTTCCAGGATGACGATAGCCCTCACCGGTGCCATGCTCAGCATTTGTGGCATTGCAAGATTGTTTTGGAGAAAGAATCCATCGAACCAGACAGGTACCACGCCGGTTATGTGCCACATTATTTGAGTTGGTTAGAAGACAATGGCATGGGTCATCCAAGATTCCTTCAAGGTCACAAAATTATTGACAATCATGCTGAAACACAGGCTAAGTATAATCAACTGCGCAAAGAGAATCCGAGAATGTGAAAGTGAGCATCAGAAAATACAAGAAGCCCATCAAAAATTGATCGAGGAGTGGAAAGAAATGGCTATCAGTGCCAACAATCGGTTACGGTATTTGGAGCGGGGTGTAGTAGAGCTGGAAGGAAAGTTCATCAAGAGGATTGAAGACTGCCAAAACGCTGAAGGAAATGCACGTGGACATCTGGCCCGAGCCTACTTACTGGTAGGACTACGCGAGTTGGTGGAGCTGTTCGAGGGAGACAAAGATACCAAATCTGGGAAGGTCCTTCTGGGACCAAGTAGTTAGGAGTTGCTTATTTTTAATGATGTAATAAGGCCAATGGCCAATGGCCAATAGTGACATTTTATTTTCTGTTATTTAGAGTCGTTTTGGATTCGTCTTATTTTTATCAATAAAATGAGGCATTTAGCATTATAAGTTCTCCAAAATTATTTGTCGCTAGGCCTACCTCGGGCATAACGAGGCACCCAAAATTAGGATGCAATTTATATTCTCGCACAATGTGTTTAAATACTGCAACATTTTTTTCTCAGAACCCGCACTAACTTGTTACCTTTTTTGCTTTTCTTTTATATTTTTTATTTCCCTCCCCAAAGATTAGTTCGTGCATTTTGGCACCATTAGCATATTCCACAAGATCCAAGGGCCCTCCACCTCCTCCTCCTCCAAGTCCTGTCCAGAACAAGAAAAAGGAAGAATGGAAAACACAAGTGCTAGAAAGGAGATTGAAAGGGAGGAAATTTCTCAGGGTACCCCAATTTCTAAGGAAACTGCTACTCATCTTGAGCAGAAATTGCTGAAATTCCAGGAAGAGTTGGACCAAGTTCGGAACTTGGCAAGCCTATCATTCTCTCTTGTTGCTCCTGATGCCAACACCCAAAACCTTGTACCTCCACAAAACACCCCGCAGCCACAAATATAGCCTACTCAGGCTCAAACCTACAACACATGCAACAACACTCCATTGCTCATTCCCGAGCCACCAAAAACCACAAATGACCACCTCCATAACACTCCTATCTTTGTGGAAATTGTGCCTCACTATACCCAGCCGATATCAAATGCACCTGAGTCTGATGACAAAGACTCCCTCATCAAGAACTTAGCAGCCGAGCTCAAGAGGTTAACTAGTCGGGTCCAGGGTGTCGAAGGTAGCAAAGGCATTGAGGGGCTGAACTATGAAGACTTGTGCATTCAACCAAATGTTGAACTTTCGGAGGGGTACAAACCTCCCAAGTTCGAAATGTTTGATGGAACCGAAGATCCCAAAGTCCACCTAAGGACCTATTGCGATAAGTTAGTTGGGGTTGAAAAAGATGAGAAAATCCGCATGAAGCTCTTCATGAGGAGCTTAAAGGGAGATGCACTATCCTGGTATATCAGTCAGGACCCTAGGAAATGGACGAGTTGGGTAGGCATGGCATCGGACTTCATGGATAGATTCCGGTTCAATACCGAGAATGCACCGGATGTGTTCTACATACAAAATTTGTAGAATAAGCCCCCCGAAACATTCCTCGAGTATGCCACTCGTTGGAGGTCAGAAGCTGCAGAGGTCAGGCCGACCCTGGAAGAAGAACAAATGAATAGATTCTTCATCCGGGCTCAGGATCCCCAATATTACGAGAGGTTGATACTGATCGAGGGTCAGAAATTCTCGGATATCATCAAACTTGGAGAAAGAATCGAAGAAGGCATTAAGAATGGTATGGTTACAAATCTTGAAGCATTGCAAGCCACCAATAAGGCTTTGCAGACTGGTGGCACGTCTAAGAAGAAAGATGTGAGTGCCGTGATGATCGCACAGCGAGCCAAATCACCACTAAAATACCAAACTTACCCGTCACCTCCACTTACATATCAGCCCATCCCGAATTGCCAAACACCCGCACCTTCTTATCCACCTCCTATTTACCAATCCTCTCCGCCTCTCACATATCAGCCCACCTTGCCTAGATACTCTCAACCAGCACCTGTTTACCAAGCTTATAACGCTCAACCCTCTCATTACCAATCACCATTCACCCGCTAAAATTTCTCAAGACCCAGACCAAATTTTGAACGCAAACCTCCCAGACAATACACAACCATCGATGAGCCAATTGACCAGCTATATGAGAGACTTAAAACTGCTGGTTATGTCACTCCTATCCCAGCCAAAGCTCCAGAAAATCCCTCCCAATGGATCAATCCCAACAAGACCTGTGCGTATCACTCCGACATGAAGGGGAACACCCTTGACGAGTGCCGTTCATTTAAAGACAAGATTAAGACCCTGATTGACAATAAGGTCATCGTAGCAAAAGAGCCCGCTCCTAATGTTCGTAACAACCCTCTGCCCGATCACTAAGGTCGATAGGTTTGATTGCTGAGGGGGATGAACCAAAGAAACCAACGGTTACCCTTAACCCAATTATTGTGCAGAATTAGCCCTCCAAGGACGACAAAGTAAATATGTCTATACCCCTTGAATTTGAAGCACCTCCATCTGCAAAGACTCCCGGGTCGATCGAGATTGAGTTTGGAGTTCCAAAGGCACCTACACCCTTTGAAGTTGTTGTGCTACCACCAAAGGTGCTTATTCCGGTGGCAATGACTGACATAACACCTTTCCACTCGAATGCCGTACCATGGGATTACACTGCCGAAGCCAGGAGGAAAGGAAAAACCAGGATAGGAGAAACAATTGTCGTGCAAGGAATGATTAGAACTGGTAGGGTCTACACCCCAGAGCACCTAGCTGAATCCGGTAAGCAAGCCCCGGGACGTCCTATTGAAATAGGGCCTGATGATCTTTGGAGGAAAGTACAGGCTAAGGAGTACTCGGTCGCTGAACAGTTGAACAAAACACCAGCACAAATATCTATCCTGGCTCTTTGCAGAATTAAGACGCTCACAGGAATGCCCTAATGAAGATACTGAGTAAAGCCTATGCGCCCAGCAATATAACCAGGGGTGAAATGGCGAATATGGTGGGGCAAGTGCTGGAGAGCCATAAAATAATCTTCCACGAAGAAAAGTTGCCACCAGAAGGTTTGAGCCACAACAAGGCACTGTACATCACAGTGCAATGCGAAGATTATTTCATCACCAGAGTCCTGATTGATGGAGGATCGAGCCTCAACATCTGTCTGCTTGTAACTCTCATAACTCTAGGGAAAGGCCTACACGAGATCAAAGATGGGGCTATCAATGTCAAGGCCTTCGATGGGTCTCAGAGATTTACTATTGGAGAAATCAGCCTATGCTTGCAAATGGGACCAACATGGTTCGACGTCGACTTCCAAGTGATAGACGTCCCAGCATCCTACAACTTGTTGTTGGGATGCCCCTGGATCCACGCTGCTGGAGCCGTACCATCAACCCTGCATCAGGCGGTAAAGTTCGAATGGAACCACCAAGAAGTGATCATTCATGGCGATGGTAGTAACCCCATATATAGTCGCCAGACCATCCCAATGATTGGGGGCAGAAGGAGAATAGGCGGAGAAACATACCACCATATTGAAAGGGTCAATGCTATAGATAAGGACAAGTGGTGGGACAACAAGATCAAAAATATCATGAATTGGTGTGGGTACGAGCCTGGAAAGGGACTTGGTAAAAATCTTCAGGGGATCACTAAGCCCATCAAACTAAAGTTTTATGGTACCACATTTGGCCTAGGGTACGGTTACACTTGGGAGGATTTCCAAAACTGGTCACCACCATTGCGTGGCCCCTACTATCTATTGGAATTTTCGATACCTAGCTTGGAGTAGACCTTCCAACTGGCAGATACTATATATGGGTCAGAAGAAGATGAGGTATTGGCAGCCATGAAGAATTTGATCCTGGAGGATGATGATATGGACTGATGTGTTCTTTTCGAGGAGGAATGAGAGGAAGGCCCTTACGTACAAGCTGTGAACAGAGGGGACCACCTCAGCAACTGGTCAATTAGGACCGTCAGGGACCAGAAAGCTTTGGGGTAGCAAGGCTAAACAAAAGCACCATGCATCTCATTTTTAGCATACTATATGATTTCCTTTCCGTATTGCCTTTTATTTCAAAAGAGCGTCGATGTTTCAAACTATTATGGATTTAATCAATGCATTTCAGTTTATCATATATATATCTTGCTTATTATTTTCTCTATTTTATACAGCATTACTATTACTTATCTTGACGATGAACCAACGATTGTGACTTGAAACGAAACAACGCAACAAAAGGATATAGACTCAGAAGAAGATGAGATACCCGAAGAGGTCATCAGAGAAATTGAGAATTTTGAGAATAGACCTAAGTCCAACCTGGAAGAAACTGAGGTCATTAATTTGGGAGATACAGATAATGTCAAAGAAACTCGCATCAGTGTTTACTTGTCGCCATCAGAAAAGGAAGAATATACAGAATTTTCGAAAGAATATGAGGACATATTTGCCTGGTCGTATGATGATATGACTGGTCTCAGCACGTCCATTGTAGCTCACAAACATCCAACAGACCCAACTTGTCCGCCAGTAAAACAGAAGCTCAGGAAATTCAAACCCGACATGAGTTTGAAAATCAAAAAAGAGGTTACTAAGCAAGTCAAAGCCGAGGTTCTCAAGGTAGTGGAATATCTAACATGGTTAGCCAACATCGTGCCAGTACCAAAGAAGGACAGGAAGGTCAGAATCTGTGTCGACTACCGGGATCTCAACCATGACAGTCCCAAAGATGAATTCCCCTTGCCAAATAAACATATTCTTATCGAAAACTACGCCAAGCATGAGTTATAGTCTTTTGTTGATTGCTTTGCTAGGTATCATCAGATATGGATGGACAAGGAGGATGCAGAGAAAACGACTTTCATCACGCTGTGGGGAATGTATTGCTACAAAATGATGCCATTTGGGTTGAAGAATGCTGGCGCCACCTACATGAGATCCATGACTACTATCTTTCACGACATGATACACAAGGAGATCAAGGTATATGTGGACGATGTCATTGTCAAATCCAAGAAATCCACTGATAATATGGAAGATCTGAGAAAATTCTTCAACAGGTTGAGAAGGTACAATCTGAAACTGAATCCCACCAAGTGTGCATTCGGGGTTCCTGCCGAAAAATTACTGGGCTTCATCGTAAGTCGTCGAGGAATAGAATTGGACCCATCAAAGGTCAAAGCCATCCAAGAATTTCCACCGCCAAAGAACAAGAAGGATGTAATCAGTTTCTTTGGGAAGACTCAACTATATCAGCCGGTTCATAGCCCAGTCCACAGTCATTTGTGAACCTATCTTTAAAATGCTAAAGAACGACGCTGCTACTAGAAGGACCTACGATTGTCAGAAAGCCTTCGACAGAATCAAGGAATACCTGTCAACACCACCAGTCTTGGTTCCGCCCTAGCCAAGAAGGCCCTTATTGCTTTATCTTCCAGTTTTGGATGGATTCGGTTGTGTTCTGTGACAACATGATGAAACAGGAAGAAAGGAGCAGCCATCCACTATCTCAGTAAGAAGTTTAACCCGTACGATGCCCAGTATTCCTTATTAGAACGCACTTGTTGTGCTCTGACTTGGGTAGCTTAGAAATTGAGGCATTATTTTTGTGCCTACACTACCTATCTCATATCTAGGATGGACCCGTTGAAATATATCTTCCAGAAGTCCATGCCCGCTGGCAAGCTCGCCAAGTGGCAAATCTTGTTAAGTGAATTCGACATTGTGTTCGTGACTCAGAAGGCAATCAAGGGTCAAGCCATAGCATATCACCTTGCCGAGAATCCTGTTGGCGGAGAATACGAACCCCTGAAAACATATTTTCCTGATGAAGAAGTGTCCTTTGTAGGAGAAGATATTGCAGAATCCTACGATGGTTGGAGGTTGTTTTTCGACGGAGCCGCAAATTTCAAAGGAGTTGGCATAGGGGCAGTCCTAGTATCAGAAATCGGCCAACATTACCCGATATCCGCCAAGCTCAGGTTTCCTTGCACAAACAACATGGCTGAATATGAAGCTTGCATCCTGGGGCTCAAGATGGCCATTTACATGAACATTCAGGAGTTGCTAGTGATTGGGGATTCAAACTTGCTCATACATCAGGTCCGAGAAGAATGGGCCACCAAAAACTCCAAGATACTTCCCTATTTGCATCACATATAGGACTTAAGGAAAAGATTCACAAAGACGAAATTTCAGCATGTCCCTAGGGTCCAGAATGAGTTCGCTGACGCATTGTCTACTCTGTCATCCATGATCCAAGATCCAGACACAAATTTCAATGATCCTATCCCAGTAAGGATTTATGATCAGCCAGCTTATTGTGCTCACGTTGAGGAAGAAGTGGACGGAAAACCATGGTTCCACGACATCAAAGAGTACTTGACAGTAGGAAAGTATCCAGAACTTGCCAATGCTACTCAAAAGCGCACACTTCAGAGGTTATCCAACAACTTCTTTCACAGCGGAGGAATCTTGTACAGGAGGACTCCCGATTTAGGTTTGCTAAGGTGTGTCGAAGCAAAATAAGCATCCAGACTATTAGACGAAGTGCACGCAGGGACATGCCGACCACACATGAATGGTTTTGTCTTAGCAAAGAAGATACTCTGAGCAGGGTATTTTTGGATGACCATGGAAACAGACTGTATCCAATATGTTCGCAAATGCGATCGTTGTCAGATACATGCAGACATGATAAAGGTGCCTCCAAACAAGCTTACTGCAACTAGCTCGCCGTGGCCATTTGCCGCTTGGGGAATGGATATTATCGGACCTATCGAGCCTGCCGCATCAAACGGGCACAGATTTATCCTGGTAGCGATCGATTACTTTACTAAATGGGTTGAAGCAGTATCATACAAGGCAGTGACTAAGAAAGTTGGGGCAGATTTCATCCATGATTGTATTGTTTGTCGATTCGGAATTTCAGAATCAATCATCACTGATAATGGTTCCAGTCTCAATAGCAATTTAATGAAAGCAATGTGTGAGGTGTTCAAGATCAAACACAAGCACTCTACAGCCTACAGGCCTCAAATGAATAGAGCTGTAAAGGCAGCTAACAAGAATATCAAGAAGATACTAAGGAAGATGGTCGAAAGTCACAAACAATGGCATGAGAAGTTATCATTTGCCTTGCTAGGATACCGCACCACAGTCCGCACATCGACCAGAGCAACTCCCTACATGCAGGTTTATGGTACAGAGGCGGTCATCCCCGTCGAGGTAGAAATTCCCTCTTGAGGATCATACAAGAAGCAGAGTTGGACGATGCAAAATGGGTAAAAGGTCGCTACGAGCAGTTAGCCCTTATAAATGGGAAAAGAATGAATGCAGTTTGCCACGATCAGTTGTATCAGAATAGAATGTCTAGAGCCTTCAACAAAAGAGTTAAGCCAAGGAAGTTTTCACCGGGGCAGCTGGTGTTGAAGAAAATATTTTCACATCAAGAGGAAGCCAAGGGGAAATTCTCTCCCAACTGGAAAGGTCCGTACATGGTTCACCGGGTTCAAACTGGAGGAGCCCTTATTCTTGCAGAAATGGACAGAGAGGTCTGGCCAAAGCCAATCAATTCAGATGTAGTGAAACGATACTATGTGTAACCACTTATGATTCTCTTTATGATGTAATTTGAACTACGCCTGACCTGATTCCGGTTTAAGAGTGGATACGTAGGCAGCCCTATGGGTTCGGTCACAATTTAATAAAAATCTTCATTTTCACCTATTATTGGAATTGGGGCAGAATTTTGAGGAGGACCCTCAAAATTCCAAAGTTGGTCTTCAGTCGTTCATCACCAAGGATGTTACCTCAGTAAACTAGGGTACAATTTTGAGGAGGACCCTCAAAATTCCGAAGTTGAGTTTTCATTCATCCAGTGCAGCCGTCAGAAGTGCCAGCCAGTGAACTGGGGCAGAATTTTGAGGAGGGCCCTCAAATTTTCGGAGCGAGAGAGGTTGCAGTGTTTTGAACCACGTTGTAGTCGTTGGTTCATTTAAACAAAACTATTTTCTACTTACGTTATATTTTTTAAGTCATGCATAACTATGATAGCTGCTGTTTAGCAATGCTACCCCAATGATACGCGACGCCGGAAGCCACGGGAAGGCGAACTAACCTTTCCATTTTGCAAAACTCACGATTTTCTTTGGATACAGACACCCAAGTCACAAAGTTACTAAACATGTTACGCAATCACATTGAACCATCGTTCCTGTTCACATTTGCTATCCGCATGCAATATCCCCAGCAGCCGCAACATCACAATCGGTTACCACCTATCAGCTAAGAATCCTCGTCTTCTGCATTGCATAAGGCTACCTTCCTGCCTTTCGAGACTAAGCATTGTCTCCATCCGCATTTTCTGCATTGCATAAGGCTACCTTCCTGCCTTCCGAGACTAAGCTTTGTCTCCATCTGCATTTTCTGAATTGCATAAGGCTACCTTCCTTCCTTCCGATACTATGTGTTGTTTACATCCGCATTTTTTGCATTGCATAAGGCTACCTTCCTGACTTCTGAGACTAAGCGTTATCTCCATCCGCATTTCCTGCATTGCATAAGGCTACCTTTTCTGCCTTCCGAGACTAAGCGTTGTCTCCATCTGCATTTTTTGCATTGCATAAGGCTACCTTTCTACCTTCCGAGACTAAACGTTGTCTCCATCTGCATTTCCTGCATTGCATAAGGCTACTTTTCTGCCTTTCAAGACTAAGCATAGTCTCCATCTGCATCTCCGGCATTGCATAAGGCTACCTTTTGCCTTCCGAGGTTAAGCTCTACCTCCACTTGCATGGCTGAAATATCGCCACATTTATTTATATTTCTTGCATCGGCTAAAACATTGCCTGCTGTATTTAAATTCTCTATCGGCTGAAATATCGCCATTTACATTTCTTGCATCGGCTGAAACATCGCCAAATTTTATTTAAATTCTCTGCCGGCTGAAATATCGCCATTTACATTTCTTGCATCAGCTGAAACATCGCCAAACTTTATTTAAATTCTCTGCCCGCTAAAATATCGCTATTTTACTTTTCACATCGGTAGAAATATCGCCCGTTTTATTTAAATTTCCATCGGCTGAAATATCATCATTTACGCTTTTGCATTGGCTGAAATACCGCCAAATCTTGCATCTCATGGGCTGAAATATCGCCAAATTGTCTAAAGGCGTTATCGTTCGAAGGAATCATCCCCATAGCCCAAGAACACCATGCCATGGCCCGAGGACTCCAATTTATTTCTTGCACATCATTATTCAAAGGCATCATGCTTCGGAGGCACCATTATCATGGCCCGAGAACTTCATTTCATAGCATGCAAATCTTTTAATTTTGCGCTTCATGGCCCAGGACACCATGGTCCAAGGACGCCATCTTTACCGTCCAAGGACAACATTCATGGTCCGATGGGAACTTGCATCATGTTTAAGTTTATGCACAATATATGCCTGCATTGCTCACTTACAGATACTCCGGCTAGCAATGGCCAGCAGGAGCAATCTCGCTCCAGTTCCTGCAGCCCTATTAGACCTTAGCTATCCATCCCAACCTGAATATTGCGTCCATACTTAAAGTGTCTCCATCGGCATACTCCGCCGACAGATCCTGAACTACATACGGCATGATTCCTGTAAAACCAAGGTTATGTAGGTAGCTCAAAAACCAGAGCTTGGTCAAAATCTTTTCAAAATGCCGCTTCCAGTCAAAATTGGCCATCATATCTTTACCCGACAACTCTTTCATCCTCCTCGGGTAAAGAGGGGCAGCAGTTGATGCCCAATTTTTTCCTATGTATTTTTTACCCAAAATACTTTCAAAATAGCATATATAAGTACACCAAAGGGTTTTGGCATTTTAATGATTTTTAAACCAATTTATTGCCTATTTTTATACCATAAAATCTGATAATTATTCCCAAAACTATCATTTTGGTTATCAATTTATTTTTATTCTCATATTTACATCAAAGTATAGCTAACACGATTTTTTCATATTTTTACAAATTTGTTTGGTATTTTTTAAAACTAAATTGCATATTATTGCAATACTAGCCTCTTTAAGATTTTATAGTTTTATAACTATAAAATTGGTTCCAGTATTTTTAAATTAATATTTATATATTATTAACTGATTCAGTACATTTAATTTAATTTCAAAATCATTTCTATCATTTTATAAAATAAAACGGAAAAACTGGCTATTTAAGTTATAACCCCAATTCCATTTCAATTGTAGCCTAAAATCAACCAAATTTCAAACCCAATTGCACCAGCCCCAATTCCAATTTTAACCCGACCCCCCAATTTAACTATTTAACCCGCCCGGATTTCTTTAATCCCGACCGTTGATCCTTTTGATCAATGGCCACGGTCAACCCTTTCCTTTTTAATTCCGCCTAACCCAACTCTAATCCTTATTTCTCTTCAGCAGCCACCTCTGAAACCCCCTCTCTTCTCAAACTCTCTCGAAGGGTCCCGAAACCCTAGCCCCTCTCACCTTTCTCCGACCATGATCTCACCAAAATCCATGACTTCCCATGCCGTGGATGACCTGTACTCACCTTTCTTCCCCCCTAAACCATGGGTGTTCGAGATTTTGAGGTCCGACCTCGATGGTGTACGTTCAGATCCTCTATAGATTCGTGTTTCTATGGCCTCTCCGGCCTTGCTCCGGCGTGTTCAAGCTTTAGGAGCCTATCTCTGGCCATCTCCGACCCGAGAGTAGACTTTCTTCCAAGCCTTATCATTTCTAGGGTTTCTCTGAAACTTTAAAACTATTCAAGGTTTTTCTCTAGTTGTTTTCTTAGATCTATACTATATCAGTGCTATATTCGATGTTTTAAGCTTTTCCCCAAATTTTCCTTTCAAAATTAGTTTATTTTCAATTTAGGGTTTCTGAAAAAATATTAAAATGATTTCTATTTCTTCTACTTCTTTTCTTTGTGTGAATTTGTCTGTGCCATGTTCTTATGTTCCCTCTTCCAACTTGCATGTTCTTTTTCTCTTGTGTTCTTATGTTTGCCGTGTTATGTATGTTCTTCTATTTTTGTGCTCTGTTCTACTTCTACTAGTTTCTATAGCATGCTTTTATATGTCTATCTTATATGTCCCTTTACTGTATTTTTTTACTGAGCTTTTAATCCTTGTTTGCCTTTACTGGACCTTTGTTTGAACTCTAAGCATGTTTCATCTACTGTTTCCCTAAGCTTACATCGCCTCTTCTCTCCTGAACTTATTTGAGTGACAAGCTTTGCTTAAACGTGTTCCCTGTGTTTCAAATTAGTTTCTACATTCCATTTGCCTTGAACCTGCTATGCTATTTGTTTGTTTCCTCATAACTCTCTGGAAAGAGACTACTGAGCCTGTTCAAGTTGTTGTCTTCTCGTCTATGCATCTGGTTCAAGTTAGCAACCCTAGTATTTGAGGGTTTTTTGGCAGGCTTGACTTTGTGTTTGGACTAGGGTTCTATTTAGAACCCTTGACTCTCTCAGACTCATTTTGAGTCTATGAACTAAACCTTCTTTGTTATGACTCTGAATTTTTCTACGTTAGTCTCTCACCCGTTTCACGTGTCTGTATGCTTTATATATGATAAACTCTTCTTTCAAAGGCCTTTTGCCAACCTGTGATTGATTCCGAATTCCTTTTTATAAGGTTTGATTGAGTGTTATTGATTTTCTTTAAATTAAACCTCTTTTTACCTTTCCTGGTTGGATTCAGACTCAAATCCTGATTTTACTGGCTGTTGATTGATTGTCTTTCCTTATTTTTTTCCCAAACCGTGTACTACTAGACTATTTCCTTAAATAAGTTTCTATGTATTTACCCTCATTGTACTGCTTTGGAAAAGATTTCAAACCCAAACCCTTTCATTAATTATTCTGCCCGTTTGAAAATTAAAACCCTTGACTGAAGGGAGATTGTACGAGATTGAATTCAAGGTTATTTCTTACCTTTTTCTTACTTGTTTTCTGCACTATAAAAGGGGGCTACCCTTCTACACTTTTTAACACCTGCACTTTCACAGACTAAAACTCTCAAGTTGCACTCTTACAAACATTAAGCATTCTGCCTCCTACTCTCTTCTTCTCTTTTCTTCTCCTCTTTATTTTCTGAAATATCTTTGAGTTCTCTTTGAACTTCCAAGTGTTCTGCTGAAACCTGAGTTTGTTCCTGCTGATTTCCTGTTGTCTGCTGGCTCTGTTATTCTGCTTATTCTTACTTTGCAACTGGTATGTTCCTCTTAGTTTAAATAATGCTCCTCCATTATGTGTTTACATCCTAGTTCTATTATGCTTTCCTTCATTCTGTTGCTGCAACTTTGTTATTACTTCTTTTATGTGAACTCCCTTCCCCTTTCCCCTTTGTTTGTGAGTTGTGGTTCAAGCCATGGCACCACCTTAACATTGCTGTCTATGACTCTGAACTGGGTTTTTTGAACCCCTAACTCAATAAATTCCCACTCCCCTTTCCCCTTTATGTGTTTGAGCCTTGGACTTGAATCTGATAGTGTCCTAATCACTATCCAGACTTAGGACTGGCCTTCAAGGGTCTGCTCCTAAGTTTTCTAACCTAAACAAGTGTTCAGGGGTATGCCAGCCTATTTTACGGCTAGGTATGACCACCACCTGTCATGGCCCCTTAATTCCCCTTCACTCTGCACTTATTCCTAGCTACCTGCCCCTCTCTTGCAAGCCATGCTTTGGGACCCCTGAGCTCCCTCTGAACTTGGATGCCTGAGAGCTGGCTTTTCCATACTGAACTGTTCCTAATTCTAATGGTATCTTGGGTGCAAGTAATGCCGGGGATCCCTGAGATTCCTTGGAACTTTGAAACACCCTGGATAAAGAGAAGGCTTTGGAAATCTGGATCCCGGAGTTGGTTAAATACATGTTATTGGACATTAGGATTGAATTAGGTTGCTCGGATCTAGCTGTTGGCTTTTGATGTATTTTTATAGCTATTTTCTAGTATGTAATAATTTGTATAAAAAAAAAACTCGGGGAATATAGTAAAAGGGTGTGGGAGGGTTTTTTATAGATACCATGCCTATAGGGGTTTAATGTTTAACTATACTACCAATTGCATAGAAAGCATGGCTATAGGATTTAACACTCATATTCTGTAACTAACGCATATAGAGATCATGCCTATAGGAATTCTAAGCTTTTCTAAAAGTTCATGTATAGATATCATGTCTATAGGGAATGCATATTTATTAGGAAAACTATAGGATTAACTAAAAACAGTCATCTCTTCATAAATTCTCGGGTTCTGAAAAATCAAATATAGATATCATTCCTATAGGATTTCACATCAAATTCGTCTGATAATAATCTGTTAACTGGTCCTTAACGCCTTAATTCAGTAATGTTTTCAAAAGCCTTAATCTTTTTGATAAAACTCTCTTGAATCAATGTACATTTGTCCTAAAAGTTGAGTTCTTCAAACAAATCTGCATCTTTTCTGAAACGGTTTCTTTTCTAATATTCTGCCTAAGTGTTTTCCAACTAAATTCTAGTCTTCCTGAACTCATCCTTTAAACAGTTCTGCAGCTTACTCTTTTCCTTAGATAGTTATGTCTTTTCTCTAAAATTCTTTACAATTATTTCTGTGTTTTATAACCGGACAGTCCGCTGATTTTCTTTGAAACTTATTTCTAAACTACGTCTACAGTCTGTTCTTTCTTTCAAAAACTATTCTGCATTAGTCTATCTTCTGAAATAAGTACTTTTTTAAATAACTCGCGTTGAATACCTTAAAATCTGATAACTGTATCCGAGTCGCCTAATGCAGACTTTTTGCCTAAACACATGTGTTGAACCAGTCCGTTCGATGCTTAATTTTAATCTATGACCGAATCAGTATTTGTTAAGGCATGCTAAACAAAATGATTGTTTGATTTCTGAGGTTAATTTGAGCCTTGTATGATTGTTTGCTCTCCCCTTTTACTTACTACGTGTTTTAAATGTCGAGCTAGAATTTTATCCTTTAAACTCCATAAAGGCCTCCATCCCTTTCTTTCCCTTTTAGGATTAGAAGTCCTAATACCCCGGGACTGATAAAATTGGGACGGCTAGTAGCATGCGGTAAGTAAACGATACCATTCCACGATTTAATACCTTAACGGGGTAGGAAGGGTAGACATGGAGATGATGATTACACGATAACACTATGTGTACAATCAGGTACCGGTGTTGTGCGAATGATCCATGTAATGTATAAACCTAGGACCCCCTCCCTCTTTATTAATTTGTTATTTTTAGATTTTTCAAAAGTTGCCCAAACCTTTTATCAAACTTCCATCTTTGTTTATTTCCTTAAGTTATTTGCATCATTTATTTGATCTCTCCCCTCATTGTGTAACTCTTCTTAAATCACAAAATTGTTATCTTCTAAATTTCAACATTTTAAAATCCTTTTACACTTTTATTTGTAGCAGTTTTCCCGTATTTGCAATGCTTGCTTGTTTTTTTAGTTTCTTGTATTTAAAGTCATAATTGTAGCATGGACGGGAACCATACTAGTGGATCTTGAGGGGAGCCTAACACCTTCACATCGAGATAATTTCAAGCCCTTACCCAACTCTGGTTTTCATCTTTAATTCTTCTAAAAGTGTCCTAATGCACTATAATAATTAGGTGGCGACTCTCCAAAATCCAAAATCCAATTCCCAAACGGGAATAGAGTTGTCTTCCCAAAATATCGTGAACCCGATTCTACGAGAAAAAAAGGGGCGTCGACATGTAGTAGTTTTGATATTTGGGATTTTCGCATGTTTTAACTCTATTTCAGAATTTCAGTATTATGATTTAGTAATTTATGTGTTTTAATTAATTCATGAACTGTATAAAAATGGTTAAGGTTATTAAATTGGTTGGGCTTGCCTAGCAGTGTGTTGGGCGCCATCACAACCGGGGTTGGGGTCGTGACAAGTTGGTATCAGAGCCTAGGTTACTTGGTCTCGCGAGTCATAAGCCGGTTTGGTAGAGTCTCGCGGATCGGTACGGAGAAGTCTATACTTATCCTCAAGAGGCTGCAGAACCTTTAGGACAACTTCACTTGCTTGAAATTCTTGCCGTGCGGTTTTGTGAAACTGAGAACTAAACTTCTATTATTCTATTATCTCACAGATGGTGAGGAAACGAGCTACCAGACGAGACGGACGACCACCAGTACCACCCACTGAGGCCACCAGAGGCCGTGCAGGTGGTCGTGCTCGTTGCAGAGGCAGAGCAGCAGGGGCAACACCTACTGATCCACCAGTTGCTCCAACAGACATACCAGCAGCACCTGTTCAGGCACCAGCTGTGCCCATGATGATTCCGGGTCTTCAGGAGGCCTTAACTCAAATATTATCGATTTGCACTAACCTAGCTTAGGCCATTTCAGACACCACAGCAGCAGCAATAGCTACTTCGCAGGCTGCGGGAGGCAATCAGACCCCCGCTGCTCGCACACCTGAGCAGGTGGTGCAGGGACTACAGGTACCAGAGGAACCTCCAGCTCAGCAGGTTGCGCCAGTTCAGGGCTTCGTGGTTCGACCTATGCCAGACAATGTGCAGCGTCGTCTCGAGAGGTTTGGTAGGCTCCAGACTCCGACATTCAGTGGTGCTAAGGGTGAGGATGCCCAGGGTTTTCTTGACAGGTGTCAGCGTATGCTCCGTACAGTGGGGATTCTTGAGTCGAGTGGTGTGGCATTTACCACCTTTCAGTTTATCGGGGATGCTCTTACTTGGTGGGAGGACTTTGAGAGGCGTAGGCCTGTCGGTGAAGCACCCCTTTCTTGGCAGCAGTTCTCCACTCTTTTCTTGGAGAAGTATGTACATCGGTCCCACAGAGAGGAGCTGTATAGGTAGTTTGAGTAGTTGACGTAGGGGGATATGACCGTGACTCAGTATGAGATGAGATTTTCATAGTTGGCGCATCATGCTATTTTGACGGTTCCGTCAGATCGTGAGAGGATCAAGAGATTTGTAGATGGCCTTAACTACCGTCTCCGTATTTTGGTGACTAGAGAGAGAGTATTGGGTGCTACATTTGAGGAGGTGGTAGATATCACTCGTGAGATCGAGTCAGTTCGCAATAGAGAGAAGAAGAGAGGGAGGCTAAGAGGCCTTGTGGATCGGGCAGCTATAGTAGTGCTCCTTCGAGGGGCTAGTTCCAGCATGGTAGAGGTCGTTCTTTCCGGCCTGCTCAGTCGGCCCGTCCAGACTATCGTGGGGGATCTTCAGGCTGTGTTCATCATGGGTCCCAGCAGGGTCAGTTTTCACTCAGCGCCCTCCCAACTCAGAGTTCATCTCATTCCCCCATCAGCTCAGGGTTCTTTTGCGCCGAGTGCATCTGCTAGTCACTCTAGTGTGAGGGGTTCACTTTAGTCCCCATCTCCAGCACCGGGCAACTATTATAAGTGCGAAGAATTTGGTCACTTGAGGAGTCAGTGCCCTCGACTTCGTGGTAGTCAGCATCAGCATAGGGATCAGCCCTCGACTTATGCTCCAGTTACTTCATCACCCGCCCAGCCAGCTAAGGGTGGAGATCAGGTAGCTAGGGGTCATCCTAGAGGTGGAGGTCATTCAGGCGGTGGCCAGGATCATTTCTACATTATGCCGGGCAAGATATATGCCATTGCTTCAGGCGCTGTCATTACAGGTATTGTTTCAATCTGCCACAGAGATGCATCTGTATTATTTGATCCCGGTTCCACCTATTCTTATGTGTCTTCATATTTTGCTTGTTATTTGGGTATGCCTCGGGAGTCTCTTTCTTTACCTATTCATGTGTCTACCCCGGTAGGCGATACTATTATTGTGGACCTCATGTACCAATCATGTGTTGTGATTATTAGGGTTCTGGAGACCCGAGTTGATCTATTGCTATTGAGAATGGTGGACTTTGACGTTATTCTGGGCATGGATTGGTTATCTCTATGTCATGCTATTATAGGCTGTCATGCTAAGACAATCATTTTGACTATTTCGGGTGTAACGCAGATCGAGTGGCATGGTATGACAAATTATATTCCTAGTAGAGTTATTTCTTTCTTGAAGGCCCAACATATAGTTGGGAAAGGTTGTCTTTCCTATTTGGCGTTTGTGAGGGATGTTAGAGCTGAGACTCCTAGCATTGATTCTATCCCAGTTGTGAGGGATTTTCCTGATGTATTTCCTGTAGACCTGATGGGCATGCCATCGGACAGGGATATTGATTTTGGTATTGACCCGTTGCCGGGCACTCAGCCCATCTCTATTTCACCATATCGTATGGCACCAGCGGAGTTGAATGAATTGAAGGAGGAGCAGCTGCAGGAGCTCCTAGATAAGGGGTTCATTCGACCGAGTGTGTCACCATGGGGTGCACCATTCCTATTTGTGAAGAAAAAGAATGTCACAATGAGAATATGCATCGATTATAGGCAATTGAACAAAGTAACAGTGAAGAACGAGTATCCCCTACCTTGCATTGATGATTTGTTTGACCAGCTTTAGGGAGCGAGGGTTTTTCCAAGATTAATCTCCGTTCGGGTTATCACTAGTTGAAGATCAGGGATTCAGATATCCAAAAGACTGCTTTCAGAACTAGATATGGTCACTATGAGTTTCTTGTTATGTCTTTCGAGCTGACCAATGTCCCAGCAGCGTTCATGCATTTGATGAACAGTATATTTCGGCCTTATCTAGATTCATCTGTCATAGTGTTCATTGATGATATTCTGGTATACTATGAGTTCTTTTGCAGATCATATTGTACTGAAAGGTGTAAGCTTCTTGATAAGAAGCCTTAAGGCAAGAATAACTATCCACCTTTATGGTGAAAGACAATGAGAGATTCAGAAGATAAATACAAGTTTCAGCAAGCAAAAGAAGCAAGATGAAGAAGGGTACGAGGCGCTCAGTTAATGAAGGTTAACAGTGTTTAAAATTCAGGAAGGGGAATATAAGCTTTTTGATCTATATTCAATAGTAACAGAGGTATGTACAATTGGTCACACCCATTTCAGTTATGCCCTGTGGGGGCTAACAGGTAAAATTAAGAGAAGGACGGGATATCAAGATCCGGCTGGGGCTAGTGTTACCCAAATTGGTGAATGGATTGCTTGTATTAGTTGACATTTTTGAAGGATATTGCAAATGTACTAGTAAATCTCCATGTGATACTCATATAGTGCACCCTAAAGTAGTACACCTGGATATGGGCACTACAAAGGTAGGCACTAGAATCCTAGAAGGAATAAATATTATCTTAGTATGGCTCCCATCCCTAGTAGAGATACAATGTTAGGCAACCTGAAGAGCCAATGGATGGAGCAAAGGGGAGCTAAAAATAAAGGAATAGCTTGTTGAAGTCTACAAAATCATGTGATAGACATGAACGTTAGCAGGAAATAAGAAAAGAGTTAATGAAGCATTATGAGTAAGACGTGACACGTGGATGAAAACGGTAGATAAAAAAAATGCCAGTATTATAGAGTCTATAGTCAAGTGAAGGAAAAGACAAGAAGTCACATGCCTTGAGACAACAAGAAAATATAGGCCATAAAGTCATATCCTCATTTCAAAAAATAAAAAAGTTCGTGACTCTAACATGATTACCATAAAGAAAGGTTAGACCCCAGAATAATAGAAATCAATATAGGCCGGTGAACAAGATAAACTAAATGTGAATTAGGGACTGAGTGATTTGATAATAGTCGGCATCATGAAACTTTCAGATTTTGTTCCGGCGATAGTAGAATGGACAACATAAGAAGATTCAGGAGAAATTCGGAGAATGGTCATTCAGGAAGACGCTTCCCTAAAGCAAGCAATGTAAACAAAGTTAAGCTTAAGGGACTATGTGTGCCAGTTACACTAAGAGCTACCCACCCCCACCCTCCCCCCGAGTAAGAAATTTCATTTTCTTGGTACAGAAGGATTACCGCAAGGTGAGTAAGGTTCATCGATGATGTAAGAAGACGCCAAGGCTAAGGAGGAAAAACATCTACAGGTAGATTGTGGTAGTGCTAAATCTTAGTACTCCCCTAAAGGGGGAATACATAGTGATGTGGCAATAAGTCAGAATTAAGTGGTTCTAGTAACAATGGAATGTTAAAGGAAGAATGCGATAAAAATGAGAAAGGGATGATATTACACTTATTCAAATCCTACTGATATGCTACGATTCCAGAACATTATGCAAACGCGACGTCAAGGTGAAGAAGTAAGGGTTCCTACCTGAGATGTTATTGATAATTAAGGAACCAGTGCAAGACATAAGTTAAGACCAAGGAAATAACTCATGAAAGATTTCGCGGAATATTGACATGAGAATGGGCGAGTATTTAGTAGTTGATTTAGGAAGAGTCTAGTTATGGCTAGTCAATAGCATACAGACAAGACAATAGGTCGTGCAAGATAAAGATAGTAAAACCTAATATAGTGAATTTAGTCCCGTAGTTATGACATTGTAATACTTAAGGAATATTCAAATATGAGTTGGGTTAGTTAAAGGTACCGCATCACTGTTACAGAAATAAAAGATAGTTCCACTAGGAAGACAGTTAAAACTTCAGTTCAGAAGCATCCGTACAAGCAAATGAGTTTGGAGGTAAGTAACTAAGGATAATTACAAGTGAGAACGAACATAAAATATTCTATCAGGAATACGATATTATAAGCTTGCATCTTTACAGGAGTTAGAGGATCATCCCTAAGTACTACAATGAAAGACTAGCTAAGAAAATAAGGAAGAAGGCTTCAACTTAAGCATTCCGACCTAAAGAGGAAATTGTCGTGTAACAACAGTCTCACAACAACATTGTAAGCACTCTAAAGGAAAGTGTCACCTACCGTGGTTAATGAATGGGAAGTAAAATTAAAAGTAATATTCGAGATCATATGAGTTGCACGGAAACTCTGGCATGTGTGGGCACTACGATGAGCTAAGTATGGATGCAACAAGGGGGCAGAAGGACCAGGAAAAGTAATAGCTTACTTTGAAAGAAAGCTAAAATGGAACGAAAGAAATTATTCGATCAATGATCCAGAGTTGGTTATGTTATGAACGCACTTAAGGGTTTAGATTTTTATACATGTAGCATATACAACGGTAGAAGATTCTAGTATACGTTAAAAGAAACAATTGAGCCCAGGTCATAAACTAAAGATTAAATTATTAAAGGATTGTATCATGCATATTCCTCAGCACCCATGAAAGGCTAAAAAAAATAAATAATACCAGAAACCACAGATCGAAAGATAGCTTAAGACAACGTAAAGGCCGATCAGAAGAAAGAGGAATCTAAAGAGTTACACCACCCAAGTAAATCAGAAGTTTGATTATTGGACCCAGAAAAATAGAAACATCGTGATCGAGAACATTGCAGGATCTCCCTTAAAATCATAGTTACGAAAGAGATAGTACAACAACAATATTCTATAACGGCCCTACATTAGAGCCAATTAGTAAAGTACCGGCCTCATAAGAAATCAGTATGAAGCTCCCACTAGATCGTGTATGCACCAAAGGGGCAAGTGTTATAATACAGCATCAAGTTGTGGATGTGAATTATACCTATGTGGAAGGGAGGTTATGAAAGAGATAGAAGAAATGATGCGAGATTTTAAGTAAGTAACCTAAAGGTGAACAACGTACAAGATACTCAAATGCAGAAAGATATGAATAGTCTATACTTCGGATAGAAGGCTAGAAGCGTGGGGATTGAATAACCGAGAATGATAGCGTAATGTCTTCCAGCCTATTGTTCCTAAGTACTGAGAAATCTAGATAAGAAAGTAAAGAAGGGTTGGAGACAATCTAATTCTCTTGACATTCCAGAATAACATAAGGAAATCTATGGTGCAACCAAGTTGAAGGAAAGTTGCGAGTAGTATAAATAGATATGTATAGGTCGAAAGCTAAACTATGGTAGAGCAACAAAGTTTTAAGAAAACATGAGTAAGGACAAGGAAATGCAAGTGAAAAGGTGACGAGAATGGATAAGTCCTCAGGATTAAGCCCGTGAAAATAAAAGAGATAACAATTTCTCTAAGTTATTAAAAGTTTAGCATAGCCTTAATGAACTCAAAGGAGTCTAAGATTAGTAGCATTTAGAAAGAATGAAATGCTAACCTGGTAATAAAATGAGGGTGTAACTGTGACAGATAAAGGATGACGTCCGGGCCTTCGTTTAAATACTGATTTGAAAAAAAAAAGGAAGAAGAGAAGGAGAAAAAATTTCACTGAAGGCATGATATTAGGATACCCCCACCCCCATAAGGTGAATCACATTGAGATACTATGAAATATAATTATGGAAATCACTTGAAATATTCCTCAATGCAACGTAAGCCCTAACGGAAATGTATTACGCAAGAAATTTCAAGCATACCTCAGTAACGATAAATTGAAGTAAACATTATGGTATAGTATGACCCATGTAGATGCAGTAAAGTCATACGAATGGATAACCAGATCTATAAAATAAGATATGCCCATATTCTCAAGTTCTACAAAGTATCGAGCGAAGAACTTCAGTACACCTATAGATGCCTAGAGAGGCATCCTATTAAGACATATATATATATATATACATACTTACAAAGTAAGGCCTAGAGATTGACTAAAATCTAAAAGAAAAAAGGAAATATGAATCGCATAAGCACACTTTCAAAGCCAGGGTCATATAGGCTGCATGACAGGAGGTAGTAGCAGTGGCGAGATTAGAAAGATTTCGACCACAAGTCAGATAAGAGCAAGAAGACTAATGGAGGGGAATACCCTAGACTTTGGATTTATTCACAGAGCAACTGCTTAAATGAAAAGAAGAGTATTAAGATATTCACAAGAGCTATAAGTTATGAAAATGATAAGAGCATCAGTCAACATTCAAGGACGAATGTTCCAAAGGGGGGAATGATGTTACACTCCACAGTATTACAACAATGTTACGTCCCGCAGTATTATATTACGATGATGTTATGCCTTGCAGTATTATATTACGATGATGTTACTCCTTGCAGTATTAAACTACAATGATGTTATGCTTCACACTAATAAGTTACGATAATATTTCACCCTGCAGTATTACATTATGGTAATGTTACGCTTCGCAACATTAAGTTACGACGATGTTACACCCTGTAGTATAGTATGTTGAATTCGTCGTAAGGTAATTGGCATCAGTCCAAGTAAAAGATTATTTGGAGATTATAAGGATTATGCTATTTCAAAAGTGATGAGTAAATTCATGAAGGTGAGAGGGGAAGCTAAATCAAAGAAAATGAGTTTCGTCAAAGTTTGGCATGGTGGGATAAAATATGGCCGGAGCTAAAATACCTTGTATTTGTGGACTAGTACCATACAAGGTACCATATGACCATATGGTGGGATATATAAAGTGTATTAAAAATAAGTAGAATTTAAAGTAATTTGAGATAATTCTTAATTATACGGGTAATTGATTAATTACCGCGTAACGGTATGATACCTAATTAAATTAATTGAAAAACTTTTGATAAAAATGAGAAGAGTGTCGTGGCCACAAGCCACAATCTGATCAAATGACTAAGAGTCATTTAACAGTAGGTGGCAACCTAATTCAAGACATCTCATTCTAAATTTTTTGTTTCAACCTTATGTATTAATTCCTAAAGACCTTGAATACAAAACCAACTTTCCATTCTCAAAATACATAAATCAAAGTCTAAAACCTTACACAACAAACGTTAAAGCCTCCGAATCTTTACAATGCCCAAACGTTAAAGCCTCTAAATCTTTACAATGTCCAAATGTTAAAGCCTCTGAGTTTTTACAATGTCCAAACGTGAAAGCTCTCTGAATTGTTACAATGTCCAAATGTGATATTCTCTGAAATACTAGAAGGTCCAACGTGAAATGCTAATTCACAAAAAGTTCGGTACAATCTTTCTCAAGAATATCATACGAATTTTTCCAACTTCGATCCGTTGTTACGTGTTTTCGCAAAAGTGAATCGGTTCAGATATGTTAAGGTTATCCCTTCTTTCTTTTGGCATGATCTATACGACACAAACAAAACGTGCAAATGCACAAATTTCATAAATGACTCTATTCATAGAAGTATTATAGATATCTATGTTCTTGAATTTTCCTGTGTCATAATATTTTATCATTTGTTCATGGGTCACAGAAAAATACGAAAGTTAAAAAGAGTTTGCTTTATGGTATTACTCAAAGGCAAAATGGTCTTTTGGCATTCTAAAAGATTTTATTCACGTACTTTTCATGCATAGAATTCATGTACGTTGACCCATGACCATATGGCGTTATATATATATATATATATGGGAAGGGTTATGATGTTATATACGCATGACCACCTGATCAGCTGGTATACGTTGATGATTTTGCCCACAGTGGCCGAGATGATATGATGAGATGCCCTTAGAGGCTGATGATGTTATGAAACATGTACCTATACACGACATGACATTCATACTCATATGCATGAAACTATAAGTATTTTATTATTTACAAAGTTTTCCAGACTTACAGGTTGAGTCAATTAATCTATATTTCTTCCATGTCTGTTATGTACTTATTTATGTGCCTTACATACTCGGTACATTATTCGTACTGACGTTTCTTTTAACTGGGGATGTTGCGTTTCATGCCTGCAGGTCCCGATAGACAGGTCGAGAGCCCTCCAATTAGGCTATCATCTCAGCGAAAGATGTTGGTGCGCTCCATTTACTTCGGAGTTGCTTGTTTGGTTAGTATGATTTAGACGTGTATTGTTTGGTATGGCGGGACTCTGTCCCCACCTTTATGAAAATTTCGTATTCTTAGAGGCTTGTAGACAGATGTCATGTACGTAAGACATTGTATGTACTTGTCGGCCTATAGGCAGGGTACAAGTGGTTATTTTGGGCTTGTAGGCCCGTATGTCTTATGTATAGATTGGTATTATATGTTGTATTCTACCTATTTTACGGCAACCTCTCTGGCTCAGTTATTTATGATTGTATGACATGAAAAGATACGTTATGTTGGTACTCAGTTGAGTAAGGTATCAGATGCCCCATCGCGATCCATCGGTTTAGGTCGTGACACATACGCAATAAAAGTCATTTATGAGTAAAGGACAACAAATAATAGCTAAATCAACTAGTGTACAACGTATGCGGGTTCTAACTGTTATATCATATGGCATAAACATGATTTCTAGCATGAATTATAGTCAAATATCCATAAAGCAGAGGGAACATGTAGTTAACAGTAAGTTGTTCGCCTTTACAAGCTCACTGGGCGGACAGAGTCATAATTCCTCCGGTGCACGCCCACACTCACATTACCAAGCATGTCCATCAGCTCCAAAATAGTCACACGTCAGATAAATCCGGGGTTTCATACCCTTAGGTCTAAATTTATAACGGTTACTTACCTCAGTCCGAGCAAAACTCTACTCCAAAATACCCTTGCCTTGCAAGTCGTCCTCCGAGTGTCCCGAATCTAGCCACAAGCAATACAATACAATTAACGTAGGCTAAAGGGATCAATTCCACAAAAAACTACTAATTTAGAACCAAAAATCCAAAAATTGGCTCAACCCGAAAGCCTATTAACTCACGAGTCTAACCATACCAAATTTACTGATATCCGATAACAAAATCCCATTCAAAACCCCCAAAAATCTAACTCAAGAACATTTCATCTTCTTCCCCAATTTATCACCCCAAATCACAAATTAGATGATAAAATCAAAAGATATAATCATGAGATTTAATCAAAACCAAGAAACACTTACCCCAATCAACTCCGCAAAAATCACTTCAAGAATCGCCGAAATCTTTGAACTTTGCCTCAAAATATGAAAAATGGGCTAAAACCCTTGTTTTTTAAATTAATAATGTGTTCCCAGATTTTCTTCTTCGCATATGCGACCGTCTCTCGCGTTCGCGTAGACCAACTCATACTACCTCTTAGATTTACTCTTTGCTAGTACGACCTAAGCTTCGTGAACGCAAAGCTTTACCAGCTCAACCGATCGCGAACACGGCTAACATCTCGCGGATGCATAGACCAAAGACCTGGGGTCCCCAGTTGCCTCACTCCTCTTAACGAACACGACAACACTCACGCGTTCATGATGCACAAACTTCCCTACTCTTCGCATTCGCGTCCTCTTCTTCGCGAATGCGTAGAACAAAATCTCACAAGCCCAAAAACAGTCTTTGCGAACGCGAGGCTCCTCTCGAGAACGCGTAAGAGGAAACCAGAAAAATTGCAGCAGAAGATATCAACTATCTCACCAAGGCTAAAAATGATCTTTAACTACCCGAAACTCACACGAGGCCCTCAGAACCTCATCCAAACATACCAACACGTCCATAAAATCATACGAACTTAGTAAAATCCTCAAATAACCTCAAAAAATATCAAAAATACGAATTGCACCCAAATTCAAGCCTAATAAACATTGAAATTTCCAAAATTTACAAACGACGCCTATACCTATCAAATCAATTTGATTGACCTTAAATTTTGTACAAGTCATAAATGATACCATGAACCTACTCCAACTTCCGGAAATCAAATCCGACCCTGATATGAAAATTTTCACTACCGGTCAAATTCTTCAATATTCCAACTTTTGTCAATTCAAGCCTAATTCCACTACGGACTTTAAAAATACAATTCGGACGGGCTCCCAAGTCTAAAATCGCCTAACGGAGCTAATGGAACCATCAAAATTTAAATCCGAGATTGTTTACACATAAGTCGACATCCGGTCGACTTTTTCAACTTAAACTTCCATATAAGAGAGTAAGTGCCTCAATTCACTCCGAAATCATTACTGACCCGAACCAACTAACCCGGTAAGCCATAATACAACTGTAGAACACAAAAGAAGTAGGAAATGGGGGAACATGGCTATAACTCTCGAAACAACCGACCGGATCATTACAACAAGTTTGGACATATATTTTATTTACATTTTAGCAAATTCCCAAAATCCAAAATCCAAAATCCAAATACTAAAACCAGCTCAAAGGTATTTTTGGCCCAAAATATCACTACTACATTCTCCAGTAAAGGGTAATATCCGACCATTCTCTGATTTAGTAAAACCTTCAGCTTCTTATTTCTTCCAAGTGCTTTTCTTTTTCCTAGTGAAAGATACTTTTATTGAACGGAAAAGGGTCAGATTTGCCTTTGAACTATTCGTTTTGGTACAATAATGCCCTTCATCCACCTATCGAGCCAAATATGCCCTTCTATTAATGTTTTTGGCTTACAAATGCCCTTCCATTAATATTTTTGGCTCACAAATGCCCTTTGAGTTAACAAAAGGACACGTGTCATTGTCCTGTTGGCCCATTCTAAATTTTTTTGTATTAATTAAAAAGACACATTATTCATACCCGAAACATAATTTTCTAAATCAATTTTTCTAAAACTTTTTTTTTCTAAAAATCGAAGAAAAAAAAAGTAAATTTTGTTTCCAGTTTTTACAAAAAAAAATAGATTTTTTTTTCTAAAACAATATTTTTTGTAAAAAAAAAATAAAATCTAAAAAGCAATTTTCTAAAGCAACACTTTTGTAAAAACTGGAAAAAAGAACTAAATGTTTTTGATAAAAACTGAAAAATTCAAAAAAAAAATCCAGTTTTTAGAAAAATATTTCTTTAAAAAACTGAAAAATAATTTCGAAAATAATAAATTTTGTATAATCTGGAAATGAAAATATAATTTAGTTTTTGATAAAAATGTAATTTATCAATTATAAAAAATAATTTAGCTCCTCCACCTTTAATAATTGATAAATTACATTTTTATCAAAAACAAAATTTTATTTTCATTCCAGATTATACAAAAATCATTGTTTTCGAAATAATTTTTCAGTTTTTTAAAGAAATATTTTTTTCTAAAAACTGGATTTTTTTTGATTTTTTCAGTTTTTATAAAAAAACATTTAGTTTTTTTTTCCAGTTCTTACAAAAATATTGCTTTAGAAAATTGCTTTTTAGATTTTATTTTTGTTTTTATAAAAACATTGTTTTAGAAAAAAAATCTGTTTTTTTGTAATAACCGGAAACAAAATTAACTTTTTTTTTCAGCTTTTATTAAAAAAAAGTTTTAGAAAAATTGCTTTTGAAAATTATTTTTCGGGTATGAATAATGAGTCTTTTTAATTAATAAAAAAAATTTAGAATGGACCAATAGGATGATGACACGTGTCCTTCCGTTAACTCAAAGGGCATTTGAGAGCCAAAAACATTAATGGAAGGGCATTTGTAAACTAAAAAATTTAATAGAAGGGCATATTTGGCCCAATAGATGTATGAAGGGCATTATTGTACCAAAACGAATAGTTCAAGGACAAATCTAACCTTTTTCCGTTTATTGAAAGCTAGAAATGTGGGTTGGCCAGCTCATCTAGAGTGACATGCTTCCATTTTAGCAGTGAAAGTGTGGTTACTAGAATATAAAAGTTTAATCAATGTTCAGTACGTACTGCATTACCCTTATATTATCTGGCTTTTTTTCTCTTTCTTTTGTATCTTAATTTCTTCCCTTTGTCTTTTTCTTTCTTCAATTGTACTCCCTCTGTTTCATATTGTTTGAGTTACTTTCCTTTTTAGTCTATTTCAAAATAAATGACATATTTCTAAATTTGGAAATAATTTAACTTTAAACTCTTCATTTTACCCTTTTTGCCCTTAGTGAGAAGCTTTTATAGCCACACAAATGGTAAAGCCCCACAAACCTTTTACCCCTTAATCTTTTAAGACCACAAATTTTAAAAGTCTTCTTCTTTTTTCTTAAACTTCGTGCCGAGTCAAACTACCCCAAACAATATGAAACGGAGGGAGTATCTTTTAACTCAAAATTAGTTTATTGTTTATATTATATACGCTTCATTGTGTTGACAAAAAACATAGCGACTAAGATTTTAAAATTTTGAGTGTTAACAAAAATACGTGGCTTGAGAGTAATGTAACCAAAATTCAAAGGATACTGTTTACAATATATTGAAAGAGACTTCAGTTTTTGAATGTTAGTAAAATCTTCAGTCTCTTATTTCTTTTTCTTTTCTTTTTGCTAGTGAATGAAACTTCTATTGAAAGCCAAAAAAGTGGGTTGGCAGAATGGCCTAAATGACACCTATACTTGCGTCACTTTGTCATGCTGGTCCCCAAACTTAACAATTTGCCAACTAAACCCTTATACTCCTTTAAACCGTATATAATAAGCGCTTATGACATGTGAATGTCAGAGCGTGTAACACAATTTCTTCCACGTTGGCTGCCACATCACATGGTAGATTAAAAATTTCCTGCAGTCCTTCTCTCTCTTCATCACCCGCACACATCTCTTCATCAAGGTCACCCGCACAACTGGTATTTTCCGATCCCGAAAAAGCCCAACAGATATATAACTGAAGCGATCAATGAAACCATAATGACCAATTCAGAAAATATGACCATATGGAGAGGCGTCGAATTATGAATCTTCTCACGCCACCTGACGAGAAGGAAATATATGATAGAGAAAAACATGGTGAAAAATAAACCATTGGTTAGATACAATGGAGTGAAGGGCATCAGATGCTTAAGGAGAGGAAATTTGTTGGGTTTGTTTGTGGAGTTTGAGAGGTTCGTCGGCGGAAACGCCATCTTTGGAAGAGTAAAAAGGCTTGACAGGTCGCCGACGAACGTCTATTGAAGAAACAGGAAGAAAAAATGAATTTTTCTAGTATTTTTTGATAAACCAAAATAGCGCACACAACGGAGAGCGTACATGACGAGCAAGGATATAACAGAACTGCTTCTTCAGTAGAAAATCCTTACATGACGTAAAAACTTGCTTTATGGACTGCCAGGAAAGATAGAAACCAAAACAATTACAAGGACTATGATCTTAAAGAGAGAGAATATTGAAGAGAGAGAGAAAAAGAATTGGACAGAAATGGGACAGAAAATATTGAAGAGAGAGAAAAAAAGAATTGGACAGAAAATGTTCGAGAGAGAGAAAAGCAAAGAGAAAGCTCACTTTTGTTCAACAATGGAGCATGAACGGTCGGGAAGAAGATGACAGCCAAAAAATGGCTCTTTGTGCCTTTTTAATAGGCCTCACGCTCCTTAAACGATTGCAGCACACACACTTGAGTAAAAAATGCCACATAGGATGAGCGGGGTTTAAAATGCTCAATTTTTAAGGGTAGAAGGGTTTGGTTGACAAATTATTAAGTTTAGGGACCGACATGATAAAATGGCACAAGTATATGTGTCATTTAGGTCATTCTGCCATATATTAAACATCAAATATCACTTACATTAATTAAGTTATACAACTTTGTACGATACAATCTTGTGATTCGGCTCTTTCCCATACCCCACACATTGCGGGAGTTTAGTGCATCGAAATATCTTTTTTTTTTCTTAATTAACTTTATCAAAAAAGAAAATGAAGGAAAAAAATAGCTGCATAATTATTGCTATTGCTATCTGCAGTTTGACAGAGGTCCACAGTTGAAACCCCACTTGAAAATAGATGTGTATTGATATAAACATCTGCAGTTTTTTAGCACGTGTATGTCTTTTAGCAGATACGTGTCAGTTATCCGAACCATCGCTCAACTGGGAAATCTTGGCCCTCGACCAGGAGACCTACAGAGCTTCTTTTGTGAAGTACTGTCATTTTAATATGTATTTTTTTGTATTTTAATTGGCTATTAGTAACACATTTGGTTTATCGTTAGCAGTGTTTTTGACCCTCGATCAGTTATTACTAAATTCTGAATTCAGTCCTTATGATATCTGACTACGTTCATTTCATATGGAGTGAATATCCTAAAATTCATCTTTACTATTACGCTTTTCCCAATTACATAGTTAAGCTACTCGGTCTGTTTTTTGAATATTAATTTTACTTTATAGAAGTTGTTCGGTTTCTTAAAAAGTATAATTTTCGGGACCTAAAAATATGTGGTACTAAAAATTCGGCCAGTTTCGAAAAGTAAAATTAAAAAAAAATGTTTGGAAAAACAAAATTCGGTCAGTGTTTTGACCTATCAACCAAAGTTTGGTCGATCGTACGAGATCGGTCAGGCCGAATTTCTAGCAGTGGCATTTCGTGATCTGCATCACTTACCTCCTCACTCAAAAGTCCCTCATTGAGCCAATCAACCACAACCAATTTTTTTTTATATTTTTCAAATCCCCAGTGTGACATTCTAATATGTCTTGAATCAACTTATATAAATTCGTGGCTTCACTATCATGTCAACTTGTTAAAATATTAAAGTTTATTATGAAGAATTGCTCGATGGATGACCGAATATTTCCGTAATGCAGTAACATATTTTAGCATGTCTACTTATTATCTCATGCCAAAAGTTTATAAAGTACCATATTTTAGACTTACGCATTGAGAATTTTGTGAAATGGGAAGACTATGTAATCTTGGGGAAAAAATTGTGAACTAGAAAAATTTATTTGTGCTTACTTCATCATCTACAACCGTCCATTAATCTGTAGATTGATGATGAAGCTCGAATAATCCAAGGCTCATGTGTCATTTGTTTACTTTGAAAATGGTAATTACTATTAGATTTGATTTTGTGGTTCTAAAAATACGTAATATATTTTTATGCTAGTTATTAGGCAATAGATGCTAAGTAAAAGACTAGAAAATAAAATAATAGCTTAAAAACAATGTAATGGTCAAACAGAATGACTGGGATTCGAGGGCCTCGAGCTTGCGCATACGGTGTCTCGAGGTTGAGCCAGATGCCTCACCGAAGGCAATCGATGGAGGATTAACAGTTATGGTAGCCGTGATGGAAGATTTTTATGACCAATAATGAACACTAAATGCAACAACAACAACAAAAACTACCCAGTATATTCCCACAAAGTGGGGTCTGGGAAGGGTAATACGTACACTGGCCTTACACCTACCCGAAAGGGCAGATAAGATGTTTCCAATCGACCCTTGGCTCAGGAGAAAGGGAAGAGAAAGAGGAGGAGAAAGAAAAAGAAAAGCAAAAGAGCATTAGTGACTCCAGCAGAAATCGCATAAATAATTAACTACACATAAAACTATAAATTAAAAGGCATGCAATAACATCTACCAGTAACTACCATAGGGGGCACGATACAAAACGCAAGACATCTATGGAGGGCCCTACCAAACCCCACCTAACCCCGGGAGAGAAGTACGAAAAGCTCTAGAAGCCCCTATCCTACAACCCTAATACTAGACCTCCAGACTTTCCTATCAAGGGCCATGTCCTCGGAAATCCGCATTATTGCCATGTCCTACCTATTCACCTCTCCCCAAAACTTCTTAGGCCTCCCTCTGCCTCGCCTCGCGCCAACCACCACCAGCCGCTCACAACTCCTCACCGGGGCATCAGGGCTTCTCCTCCGCATATGGCCGAACCACCTGAGCCTCGCTTCCCGCATTTTCTCATCCGCTGGGGCCACCCCCACCTTCTCCCGAATAACTTCATTCTTAATCTTATCTAACCTGGTGTGCCCGCACATCTATACCTAAGCATCCTCATCTCCGCAAAATGACAAGGATCCCCTTTATATATGAGGGGGGAATCCCAACATAGTACAAATGTATTTATTACAAAGATATGGAACTGGCACAGCCAAAATACCATGATATGGGTTTGAACTAGCCTACTAGACTTTGTCAACCCTAGTCAGACGCCTTGGGAACCTCATATCGATCCACCGTAGCTGCTGATTTTACATTATCTCGAACCCGATCATTATTTACACTGCCTCGAGGTCGATCACTGAGGACACACGGCGTTGAAACCCCGAGCCGAGCATCGAGCCTTCTGGGGGTGGTCTTTACTAGGCGCCTTAATGATCGTAAAATTGGACCACTGATTTTTACCATGTACAGATAGTCCCCGCGTTTCTTAGAATAAAATGATAGGAAACAGTTTTGAACCCCTACTTCTCAGGCGCTACCATCATGACGTCGGGCTATTAGAGCATTAAATGCCATTACTCAAAAAGCCGCGTAAGGGTCGCCGTCAATACGACTGTCGAGAAACCCACAAACCACTATTGGTTCGTCCTTTTCGCTGCCCATATGGATTATATAAATACCTCAATCGTTTAGTGATGCACACTTTCACAACATCTTTAAACTTTCAGAGCTAAAGCCATCCCTTCTCACGTTTTTCTTCCTTCCGTTCTTGGTTTCTTGCTTCCTTTCTCAGAAAACCCTTTCCACCACTATGACTAGAACCTCTAAAATAGTTTCTCGAAAAGAGAGTGTTGCTTCCTCGTCTCGAACATCCAAGGGAAAACCCAAAGTGGCCCCTACCGTTGAACAGTGTACCCCTAACGAGTTCGATACTGTGAACGAATTTTCTATCGAGATACCCTCATCTACGTCGGGACGATGCAAACACGTGTCCCGGTATATTAGTGTCATGACTGATATAGAAAAAGTGAAGGAGGACTGTCAATGAGAAAGACAGTGCTGGTTGATATTCCCCATTCTAATGAGAGCGCCAAAACGGACCACAAGGCCGGTTCCTTTATGTATATACATACCCATTCACATTGGGTCCCGTCGATTCTTCAGATCCTTCTTCCAGGTGATAGACAGACCCGGTTACTCTCGACGTCTGTGGCAAGTATCAAGTGACACTTGGCCAAATCTATCCATCTTTCTAGAGGATAGTCTATATGCTTCGTTATTTCTCCAACAAGGTCGGGGGTATGTTTACCCTCGACCACTTGATTAGATTTTACAGCCCTCGTCTTTATCGAGGTTTGATTAAGCTTCACCCTCGATTTATAAGGCTATTTTTCTCGAGCACTGATGAGAACAAGAATCGAGGGTGGATGAGCAGGTTTTTCCAAGTAAGGACCTTGTACATCATCCCGGCCGAAAGGATGCCATTCCCGGAGGAGTGGAACATTGAGCGTAAGTATCTCTCCCTCGAACAAGGTTCACTGTCTTCTTACCTTCTTCTTAAAAAATGATCTGCCCTTCGTTTATGTAGCTACCGTTTGGTACCCTAAAGTGGTCTGGGACCTATCGGGTGGATTAGGAAATTGGATGCTTCGTTCCCTTATTTCGAGCGTTCATGGCTCGACTTGGCTAAAACGCGGTGGCCGTCCAAGAATCACGGTAAGACATTTTGTTGTCACCTATACCATGTTTCAATATCTCTTTCTCATTGACAAGCTTTGATTATTATGCTTGCGCAGGCCTTGGCGATGGAGTGCTGGTGAGACCGCCTCCCGACGGCGAGGAAGAGGCCCCGAAGCCTAATAAGGGCAAGAAGAGGATGAAAAAGGCGACTGCTGAATCCCTTATGTCAAAGAAGCCCAAATCACGCAAGCCTCGAGCGGCTTCCAAGGTCTCAACTTCAGCTTCTGGGGCAAGTTCCAGTACTGGGGGATGAAGATCACGATGATGATGTTGAGTACCTTTTGGTATAAAGGTCGAGGTCAGGCACGGATGCCCTATGGGCGGCTGGGCCGAAGGCCGCTGAATCGGGAACGGCCGACTCGGCTCGAGCCTATATTGTGGAGGCCCTCAAAGAGGGTGCTGATGCGGTCCCCGAGTCTCTGACCGGACGTGGTACAGTTTCTATCAAGGAACCTGTTGCTAACGAATCCAAAGGGTCTAGGCCCATAGCCTTTCGGGGATATGATTTGCCCATCAAAGACATCGAAATTCTGGATGGCTTTAATGTGGTTCCTCGATTCTCAGCGGGGAGTACACGGATGCACGGAACACAAATGTCACATATATGGGAGGCCCTCACGAGGGGGGAGGTGTGCTTGGAAACATTATCGATAATGTTGGTGATGACATCGATCTTGACACTCCCGATGCTATCGAGAAGGCGGAGAGGCTCCAGCAACAGGTGATACCTTTCTATGCTTACTTTTCATGTTTCAAGAATTTTTCTTCATTTTTCTGACTTTTCTATTTTGTTGTAGGCTAAGAAGATATATGATCATGCTATATATAAGCTGCGAGATGAGCTTATATGTCTTGGGAAGGAGGTCGAGAATCTCACGTCGGTGTTAAAGGAGCTGGAGACCTCTTCTTCCCGAAAAGAGGAGGAGCTGAATGGGATCCAAGCAAGATTGGATGGAATGTACCGAGAAAAATATAACCTTGCCGAGCAGGTAATACCGTATTCGCGGACTTTCCCTTTGTCCTTGTAACTTGATGTTTTATCAACTTTCTTTTTTTCCTTGCAGGTCAAGCAAAAGAATACCCTCTTGGAGAAACTCCGAGAGGAGGCAGTTTCCAAGGATGCCCGGGTCCTCGATTTGACGGGACAAAATTGGGTAGTGGCCTCAGAGAAAGACCTTCTGCGGACGGAGCTGATGTCAACCCGAGGCCTTCTGCAGACTGCCAAGGAGGAGGCTACCGCATTATCGTTAGCCAAGTCTGTGGCAGAAGAAAAGGCATCCTCGTATAAGAAAGATGCCACCACTACGAACAAACGAGCTCGATAGATATTAGCGAAGGCCGAGCAGGAGCTAGCGAAGGCCGAGCAGAAGCTATCTCGGGCCATTACTTATGCTCATGCGCACGCGAGGAGGCATGATCTCGAAGAAATGAGTGATAAGTGCGCCGATCTTCCAGCCAAGGTCGAGGAAGCCCGAACCTTGGAGGAATAGCCTGCTTTCCCGGCTACTCCAGATGAGGGTTTCAACGGTGGTTCCGAAAGCAGTAGGGGCGCGGAGTAGACTTAGGTCGTCTTTTATCCGTTTTTGAGCAAGAGTTTTCTAGGGAAAAGCTTTGTAAATGCTTCCTTGTTGTAAACGCATTTTTTGAAACATACCAATTTCTCTGCTTCAAGTTTTTCACGTTCCATGTTTTAATGTTGACTCTTCGTTGCATGTACTCGGAGCAGTCGAGTCCTTTGAAATCGGGCACCATCTCAAAATTGGACGGATAGTTTTTATAGGGTCGATGCCAGCAATAGCGAGAATTCTCGGGGTCTGATGACTTTCGAGCACTCGCATGATAGTGTCATTTAAAGGAGAACATTTATTTTGTCTCTTTTTGTTGTTTTGTATACAAGAGACCATGTCTAAGATTAATGCCATGTTAGAAGTTGCCTACAGGGAAATCTCCATTCTATGAACATGATAGTACATAATAGTTAAATATAGGTGATCTAAAATCTATCTTAAACATGTGTCATGATATTCGTAAATCTTTAGTAGATTATGACAGTAGAAAGAAACACATTTTCTATACATAATGTGGTTTAACGTATGCAATGGCTACTTAAACTGATGTATTAAACATTCTTTTGAGAACTAGGTACTATTTTTTGCACTTAAGAGAATTTAACTCATAGCATGTTGTAATTTAATTTGAACAAAGAGTTAAAAAACCAGGTTTTATGAAGTGAGATTATGTCTTGGAAATAAATTTGCTGTCTCAAATCCATTTAAATAATTGTCTCTTGACTTTGCTATCATGTTGTACCAAAAAATGACAATTTGTGAATCTTTGATAGTCAGATGGTATAAAATATAGCAAAAGGCAAATATATAACTTAAATGTGAGATACACGCTGATTTTAGACTTATATGTAGTGATACTGTTATAGGGCTTTATGTATGTCTTTTTGCGATATGGCTATGAATGAGTTATTCTTTTAATTTAAATAAATGTTGCCTGAATTAATACATCATAATAATGCATTAGAAGTATTAACCCAGTTTGCAAATCCTGCGTATAAATATATTAAAAGAACAGATATGTTTTTTTCATCTTTTAGTTCATTACTAGCAGTTATCCTGTCGATTTCAATTTCCTCTATAAAGAACGAACTTCTATATTGATGAGATGTTTTAGCATCATTGTTGGAATCACGGTGCTTTACATTTTTTGTCTTCAACTAGTTGTGCATATGATTTGCAATGTTAAGAATATACTGCTCATTCTTTTTTTTTTCTTTCCTTGCATGCACACTTTGGAGCAAATGAAGTTTTCATTCGAGACTTTTGTAGTGGAGTCTTTTAGGGACTCAACGCTACTATCACCACATGGAGTCATAGCATACCATCTTCCTTAGAGTATCGGATAGAAAGAAAACAAACGAAATGCTTGGGGGCGCATGTGACGTTCTTATTCTTCCTTTATTATGTTTTACATTTATTGTTATGATTGCTGACTAACTTGTGTCTTGAAATTTATCTCAAGTGTGAGATTGTGTTAGAAACACATGTTTAATGTTAGATTTAATAATGGAGTCATGTTAATCATAAGTATTTTGATTCTCGGTAGACCTGTACCACCTACATCATATAGAATAGAATTATTATAAAGACTTTTATATATGTTGTTTAATTAGTGCTATCAAAACGTTTTATATATAAACACTTAATGCATAAGACTACTGAAAGTAGTATTATAAAATCAGACTTTAAGGTAATAATTTTAAATCAATTTCTTATGGCATCAAGTCAGATATATTTTAAAACAATTTCTAATGGCATCAGACTAAATATATTTTGAGTCTAAAATGATAGTCGAGCACTTTGAAACATACAAAGAAATTGCTCCTCTTTTACAATGTGTTTAAAACCTGTTTTTGCTAAGCTTAGACTCACTATCCAGGAAGAATGGTTATGCCACTTAGTTAGCTGATTTGTTATTTTACTCGATCACTTTGTAATCCTATATTGTCAAAATCATTTACTACTTAACTATGAGTTATTCTTTTTAAATACTTATAAATATTTTACTTATATAACTTTACTATTAACCTATACTTGGACGGTTAATCGTAATTAACAGATCATATAGGGTGTTTAACAACTTTCCCTATAGGATTAATTAGAACTCTTATCCATAATCTAAAGATTAAGTAGATCCTAAAACAGAGTTAACTTTCAGCACTACTTAGTTTAAATTGGTGTCCTAATTTACCATTAAAATAATTAGGTGGTGACTCTCTTTAATTAGTTAAACCTCAAGATTTCCAATAGGTTATACTCTAGTTTGACCCGTGTTAAAATGGGGTATAAGAATCCTTGTCATTTTGTAAGGTTCGGTTTCCCCAATTACTCCACACGAAATATAGAAGAACATTCTCTTTTCTCTCTAACATATTCTCTTGATATTATTGCTCTCTTTTATTGAATTCATACTTGTTCTTCGTTTATTTCTTAGCATTGGCTATAAAGAACCTTCGCTTATTGTTTTATAACTGTTAGCCCTTCCTCGATTACCCTTAATAGCTCGAGCCCGAGCCCTGGAATTGACCTCAAGGCCCCGTATCGGCCAGTCCAAGGCCCCAATTGGCTAGCTCATCCGTTTGATTATAGCTTTCTCATTAACTTTATTTTGCCTCTAAGTCTCACACATCTATCTTTAGTTCGCATTTCGTCTCTAAAGTTCATACACATAGAATCATTCGCTTAAAAAACTAGCATAAAAATAGATTACGTATTTTTAGAGTCCCATCAACAAATTTAATTCTTCTTACCATTTTCACGGTAAACAGTTTGGCACCCACCGTGAGGCTAAAAATAATAGTGATTACTTTCTTGCTAGTTTCATCACATAACGCAAGTTATGTTTCATACTTTTTCTTGTCCAAGATCTTCGGTTGCAGGTTAAAATGTCTGATTCAGTAAACAACAATATTGAGCACCACGTAGAAAATGGTGTGGCCATTTCAGGTGTTGGTGAGCCACCGCAAAATCTTGAGAACTCGCCAGGACCGATTCCGGCGGACGAAATCTCATGCGACGCTCGACACGTCGAAATAAGCTCCCACACTAACAGGAGCATACACCAAGGCGACCAACAGGAAGCCCAAAAAACCCTAGCTCGGGAAGAACAGGAAGTTAGCCTTCATGTTATTTTTGTAATATTACAGGCACGACAACTGGCTATTGCTCAGCTGCAAAGTCACTAGAAGACTCCTAGCATGGTAGCACCGGGGACAGCTCCCCTGGCGGAACAGGTACCGAAGAGGTCAACCAATAATGGGTCGATAGCCGATCCCGCCGTCGTAAAGATGCTCGAAGTCCTCACCAGAAGGATCGAATTGGGAGAAAAATTATAGAAGCCAACGATAAGAAGGTCGAGACTTACAACTCAAGGGCAGACCAAATTCCAGGAGCGCCCCCGATTTTGAAGGGTGTGGACTCAAAGAAATTCATACAGAAGCTGTTCCCACAGGAAGCGACCCTGAAACCCATTCCGAAGAAGTTAAGAATGTTGGAGCAACTGAAATACAATGCACCTCGAACCCCAATGAATATGTTGCCACGTACACCTGTGTAGTAAAGGGAAACGACATGAAGGATGATGAGATCGAGTCCGTGCTGCTGAAAAAATTTGGAGAAACCTTTTCTAAATGGGCGATGATGCGGTATTATAACTTGGCCCCGAACTCTATAGACTCATTTGGCATGTTGGCAGATTCCTTCATAAAGGCGCATGACGGGGCCATCAAGGTGGCCATCAGGAATCCGACGTCTTCAAAATCAAGCAAAGGGAGAATGAAATGCTGTGGGAATTTATGTCCCGCTTTCAAATGGAAATACTAGAACTACCATCGATCTCCGATGACTGGGCGGTACAGGCCTTTACTCAAGGTCTGAATGAGCGAAGCTCGGTATCTTCAAAGCAGCTGAAAGAGAACATGGTCGAATATCCCGTCATGACTTGGTCGGACGTTCATAACCGATACTAGACAAAAATAATGGTCGAGGACGATCAACTGGGACCCCCCTCCGGCTCTGTATACCCAAGAAGGTTCTTGGAAAAGGAGTCAAAGCCAAACAAAGAAACATATCAGCCATACCATGAAGATCGAAGGAACGCCCCAAGGCGTAACCCACTTCAAAACGATCAAAGGATAGACCAAGTACAGAATCCTTGGGGACTCATCAACCAAGCCGGATTCGACAGGAACACTGGACCAGCAGAGGCACGTCGCCTATCAGAATACAACTTCAACGTTGATATATCGGATATTGTCTTCGCCATCAGTAAAATCAAAGATATCAAATGACCCAGGCCTATGCAATCAGATCCTTCACAAAGGAACCATAACCTGGTGTGCGAATTCCACAACACACATGGCCATAAGACCGAGGATTGCCACCAGCTCAAAGAGGAAGTAGCAGACTACTCAACAAGGGTCATCTCCAGGAATTCCTAAGTGACTGGGCCAAAAACCAGTTCCGAGAAAGAGAGGTAGACAACAAGAAAGAAATGAGCAGGCTACAACATGTCATTCACATGATCTTGGGAGGCGTTGAAGCCCCGTAAGAACCCGTGATGAGAATGGCAAAAATATCCATCACTAGAGAAAAGCAAACTTTGGGGTATATACCCGAGGATGCCCTCACGTTCAGCGAGGAAGACACTGAAACCTTGCCTCAGCCTCACAACGATGCACTGGTAATCTCTTTCCTCGTAAATACATTACAAATAAAATGTGTGCTTGTGGACCCAGGTAGCTCGGCCAATATTATCGGGTCAAGGGTAATAGAGCAACTTGGACTGCTCGACAAAATCATACTCGCCACTCGAGTCCTCAACGGATTCAACATGGCAAGTGAAACAACAAAAGGGGAAATCACCCTCCTAGTTAGTATGGCCGGTACGACCCAAAATGTCAAATTTCATGTCATCAAAGGAGACATGAGGTACAACGCTTTGTTCGGATGACCGTGGATACACTGCATGAGACCAGTTACATCCACCCTCCACCAAATGATGAAATTTCCAACAAAGGATAGGATCAAAACCGTCTACGGGGAACAACATGCGGCAAGGGAAATGTTCGCGGTGAACTATGTGGCACTGATCACGCCCAACTATGCCCTCTAAAAAGGACTCTGCGGACGTTGCAAATATAACCCGAGTATTACGCCCAGGGTCGAATCCACAGAGAGTTAACTGATCAATCACGATCTTTAGACCCACTAAACTCTTCAGAACTAGTTTCACAAATGTTTGAATCACAGTTGAAGCTTTCTTTACTAACTACGATTGCAATTAAATTAAACAGCTGTAAAAATAAAATACTAGGTTGTGAACAATGATTTCTGCTATTGATGGAATTCCTTTTATTTATGCTCATACAAATTTACCAACACCTCTATATCAATCATGAACGCTCATCTTACCGTAAATCTCTCCCGAGTAATCACAGTAATATATTAATTTCACTCTCTCGAGATGCACTAGCTTACTTTATTTAGCACAATTCACTTTATATTACACCCAAGGCTTCGTTATCCCTAATCCCGCCTTTAAACCCGCAATTATAGATTCCTCTTATAATTTAGGAGTGGTGTTATTCAACAATAACCTGAATATGCATTCTTTTCCAAGTTATGCACACTAAATAGGCACAACTAATCGAGGATCCTGTCAATTAACTACAACAGACACAAAGTTGAACAAATAGAGATTAAACTAGCAATTTGTATTCACATAAACAAGAAGTTCATCCCCCAATAGGTTCCATCAAAACCTTAGACAAAGGATTTAGCTACTCATGACTATGGGAAAACAAACTAAGATAGAATTCATCATAACTAGCAATAAAAATCAAAGAAAATAAGAAATATGTTTTGGGTATTCTCTCCCAATAGCTTTTCTTGCCAAGATACTCTAAAAAACAATACATGCCTCTCTTGGGCGAAGTCTAGTGCTTAAAATAGGGTTTAGGTCTAAAATTCCCGTATTTTACACTTTAGTCCCTGAAGTTTATCGCGCCTGCCGCGGTTCTGCCACGGTCGCGGTGGAACCACGACGGAACCTTTTCTCTATCTTCAGACCTGGCAGACGCGGTTTACTTGGGAAATTTCACTGTTGGCGTCTTCTTCTTCATTTTTTTACTCCAAAAGTACTTCCTAGACTTCCTTGGATATATATCACCTGCAAATCATGAAAAATACTAATAAGAGCATTTTGTTATCACTTTTATCATCAAAGCTACACAAGAAGATGGTTATTTAAGGACTTATTATAGTTAAATTCACCTATTATCAGGCACCGACACAAATACCTCCACTCACGAAAGAGCTAAAGGGTAACCAAAATACATCTTTGGTTAGACCAGATTAAACATAACAGAGGACCATACCGTATCCTTATTACAAGCGACATAGACGTATTAGACCTCAGAACATCGCCCACACATCCCACACTAAGGTACGACCGTCTCCTTTTTTTTTGCAGTAACCCTTATGCAGGCGCCCAATCAAAGCAGTCAAAGTGCTCGAACATTGCCACAAAATGACTCGAAATTGAGGTTTTCCCAAACGGACGATGGGTCAGGCAAGAATACTTCAAAAATCCTTAACGAGAGGAAAATAAAGCCAATGAAAGGTCGCTTCGACTCATATCATAAGAGCCATTGTCTCAAGCTTACATTAAAAGGCTACATTGGCCTAAAGCGTAAGAGTCATTGTCGCCAGCTCAAACAAACATGAAAACATAAGGGTCGATTGAGCTCGAGTCGAAACCCGACTCGGAGACTGAACCCAAAATAATTAACCACATATCCCTTTGGGCAAATCGTAACATCCGTTGTTGCCAGCCTATTGAGCCTCAGGGCCACATACATAAAAGATCACTTCGATCAAAGGCGTAAGAGCCATTGTTGCCAGCCCACGCTAACATAAAAGCTTGAGAGTCAATTGGGCTCGAGTCGGAATCCGACTTAGGGACTAAACTCAAAATAGTTGAGCAAAAGCATAAGAGGTCAAACGCTAACTTATACTAAAGCTTACATCGACCGAGCGCGTAAGAGCCCCCAAGACAGCCTAATGAGCCCCATGGCCATATCACAAATCTAAGAATTCTTACCGATTCTAAGACCGGTTCACCTGGCCAAATTCGAGACAGAAAGGGGTACAGAAGAAGTAAAACCACAATGTTTTCTTTGATATGCATGCGCGAAAAAACATATTCTCCATCTACACATATACTCTGAAAATGCTACATACAAAATGGAAAAAACTACGCACTACCCATGAGAGTTATGGACTACTGGCCTCATCTTCACTCTCCTCGGTGCTAGACAAAAGCAACCAAGCATCACGCTCGTCCGCCCTCGCTCGCGCCAACTCTTCTGAGAGTATAAAACCCCTAGCGGGGATCTCCACGAGAATCTTTCTACGAGACTTACAAAAAGTATATTTTTTTATCCTCTCCTCACAATCAAGGATCCTTCTCAACTCGGCTTTAGCATTAGTAGCATCTTTCAAATAAATTTCCATCTCCAGATCAACCTTACTTTGGCTTCGTGCTGCTCCGGTTCGGGCATCGACGATCTCAGCCCTGACCTTCGAAAGCTCAGATTCAAGCTTCATTATCATATCCGCTTGGACCAAAGCATTATCATGAGCTAAGCGGAGTTGAACCTCGAAGGCAGGAACTTTAGCCAAGGCATCCTTCTCCTCTAAAATCTGAACCTTCGCCCGAGCTCTTAGCTCGTCACAGCCATTCTTGACTGGTCAGCTTTATCCCGAAGATGTTCCAGGGCTTTCATTTTTTTTTGCAACTGGGATATGCAAAGTGTTAGCCTTAGAAGCTAAAAGGTGGAATGCACACACACCCGGGATGGAAAATTACCTGCTCCATCAAGTAGCTCTCGTAATTTAAGCTCTGGGCACGCCTGATATCGCAAGTGCACCAGCTCGACTTCCTCTTCCTTGTAAAGGAGCCTGAGGGATCTATCCTCATCCAGAGGTTTTCGGAGCCTAGCTCTATGATGGAGCTGCTCGCACCTAAGCCTATTAAAAACCTGCAAAGGAAATATCGATAAAGAAAGAAAGATGCGAGATACAAAAGGCCTATGTTGAAACTCACCGCGAAGTGAAGCCGATGGACTTCCTCGATGGTTGAGGTAAAAAATGTTAATCTAGTCCCCTCAGCCCTAGAAGAAGCGACTTCGGTCAAGGCACGGTTGCTCAGAGAAACGACCTTTCCAGAATAAGGAACTACGGGCACGGAGGGCTCAAATGGCATTTTCGTCTTGAAGCCCCTACCGCGCTTCGCCTAACTCTGAGAGCCATCGGCCTGTGAATACATATCCCGCTTATTATTGCCATTCTTTAGCCTGGGAGCGGGAAACTCCTCCCACTCTCTGGAGGAGCACGACCTCGCCTCAGAAGGCTCTCCGATACCTACGACGGGAAGATTAATACACAGAAAGAGAAATTGTCTCTCCAAATGAGCAAAGGGTAAGGAAAAAGTAGTACAAACATACGCCGTGATGTTTAGCCTCCCATCTGCCCGGCACAAAGCTTGCCACTTGCGCTCGTCGCAAGTCGAGTGGTTCGCCAGACCAGGCAGATCAAGAACGTCTCCTGGAAACCATGAAACCGCTACCGAAAAGGAAAAAAACATGGTTACAAAACTGGCCTTCGCCATAAACAAATCTAAGAAGTCACGGGATGTACGACTTACTTGTATAGTCCCATTCCTCAAGGAATGGCATAAGTTCTACAGGGATAACGTTAGTAGTCCGAACCCGGATGAACCGACTCATCCACTGCCAATATCTATCTTCCTCATTGTCAACAACGAAGGGCGTGATTGACCGATACTGCAAGGTTAGCAGACCTCGGTGGTGAAAGGGCCGATATAGCCTAATGAGATAACTGGGCATAAATTCATGCCTTGCGTTCTCCGCAAAGAGCCTCATCATCAACACTACTCGCCAAAACGACGGATGTATCTATGCTTAGGTAAACTGATACTTTTAACGGAAGTCTAGCACAACCCTATCGAGGGGGCATAGTGCGAAAGGATACGTGTACACATTCAGGAATCCATCAACATGATCTAAGATGCCCTCATCCGGGGAAAGTGTCTATAACACTACTCTCTCCCCCATCGGCAGTATCACCTCACTAACTCAAGGTGCCCCTCTCCTATTGAATAAATATTATTCAAGCTAAACTTTCTTTGATCCTGACCATTGGGAGCAGAACTCTCCCCTCTCTATCGAACATGCCCCGATGTAGTAGTCATGACTATGGCGAGACTAGAGAACTGAAGCAACAACCTGTGCGAATGCTTCAGCACTGAGGTAATGAAGGTATCAACATCAAAACGGGAGGATAACTATCTAAAATAGTGAGATCTCTAAAGAAGCAAAATCAGCCCTATATATGGAAAGAAACGGCAGCGACCCACCTCCCCAAGAAGCTAACGACATCATCGTCAATCCCGAGGTGGTACCCAACCTCGAGGATATCTATCTAAAAGAAAATAGCTCTAAGAAGCTAAAACATGGTCTCCAATCTCGAGGTGGTACCCGACATCGAGGATCTCCATCTAAAAGAAGATAGCTCAAAGAAGCTAACGTCATCCTCGCCAACCCTGAGGTGGTACCTAACATCGAGGACCTCCATCAAAGAGAGGAATTGGGCTCTAGGAAGCCAATGCCATCAGTACAATTCTCCATGTGATGCCCGACCTCGGGGACTTTCGCCAAAAGGGAATCAGGCCCCAAGGAAATAAACATTCGAGCTCCACCTATGTAGGCTTGTCCCCGAGGTACCATCTGAGCTCAGACAAACCCTCGTCTAAGATCGATCTAGAGCGCTGTTGACACCCAATTTTTCCCTATGTATTTTTATATAATCAAAATATTCTCAAAATAACATGTACATGCATATATATGTATGCCCAAGAGCTTTGGTATTTTTTCCTAATTTTAAAGATTTTAAAAATTAATTTATTGTCTATTTTAATAGTACAAAATTCAATACGAGATTATCATTTTTTATTTTTTTCATTCTCATATTTACACCAAGATATAATTAGGGTAATTTCCGCATATTTTTACAAATTTGTTTGGTATTTTAAAGCTAAATTGCATATAATTTTAATTATAGCCTATATTACAATTAATAACATTTTACAATTATAAAAATATTTTTAGTATTTTTGAATTAATATTTATACGATATTAATTAGTTCAGTGCCTTTAATTTTGTTTTTAAAATAATTTTAGCAATTTTATATAAAATAAAAGAGGGAAATTGGCTATTTAACACTTAGCCCTTTATTGTTTCAATTTTAGCCTAATTTAACCCCCACCCCATCAGATTTTAAATTAACCCAATTGACCCAATACCCAATCCAAATTCGCCTAGCCCAACCTCTAGATAACCCTGCCCAGCTCCAAATCAATCTGAGCCGTTGATCAAACAAGATAAATGGCCCAAATCGTTTTTCCTTAATTAAATCCTAACTACCCCCTGACCCCTCAGTTTTTGAGACCGACCTCTCTCTCTACTTCCTCTCTTCCTCTCCTTCTTCTCTCTAGAACCTTCTGGTTCTTTTTCTCGCCATTACCATCTCTCCGGCCACCTTCAGCCTCACCTCTTTCGACCACCAACTGCCGTGAAACCTTATCTCATTGATTCCCTCTATCCTTGAGACCCCAGAAGCCTCCACCATACAAGTCAGTCACTAAAGCTTTGCTTGGGTTTGTTTCCGACCTTTCTCCGATGAGTTTTGGTCCAATGGTGCTATAAACACTATTATCCCTAAAGTTTCACAGCCAGGTTTCTCTTATTTCTCTCACCAGTTTCTTATGAAACCCTAATCTCGACCCAAACCTCTTGAATCTCTGTATTTTTAATGATTTTTAACTTACGCCTTTATGTTTTAAACTGCTCTCTACTCGATCTTTATAATGGCTCATGTGTTAAACGTTTTTGTTCCCTTTTTGAAACTAGGGTTTCTGAACCCCTTCTTAAAATCACTTTATTTTTGATTTTTGAGTATTAATCCGTGATTTCTCGATACTATTTCTAATCATTTTGCTTAAGTTTGATGAAACCCTAGCTTTATGTGTTCGTGTTTGTATTATTTGCTTGTTTGTGAGTTCTTCTGGGTTCTTCTCCGAGCTCCGTGCTCTAGCTTTAATTTGTTTTTTCTAAGTGTTTCAGCACCCTACCCTTCTGTTTCCTTCACTTAAGGTTTTTTCTGATTTTTTACATAGGGATTTAACACTGATTCTTCTGGGTTTTTTCTGACACTGATTCTTGCCAGACCTATTTCCCTAATTAGAGTATCATGTACCTAGCCTTTATCGCATGTTTTATGCCAATCTGTTTCCTTATGTGATCATACCAGGATTCGTGATTTCTTTCCTTTTAAATCACTGCTTATTACCGTTTGACTTTGATTCCTTCATTAAAGGGGAGTCCATGTACTAATTGGATTATGATTGATGCCAGTTCCTTAATTAGGGACTACTATATTGTTTTTTTTACTTGTATTTAGTACTATAAGTACCCCCATTCTCTTTTGAACACATTGCATATCACAAATACACACATCAATCACACTGCTCTCTTTTGTGCTATTTCTCTCCTTTTCTCTCTTGTGCTGTTGTTGCTCCCTGTTCCCGACTGTCATTACCCAACTGAAATATAAGGCTAATATTGTGCTTATACTTGGCTTTTGCATTCTGTTGCGTTCTCTGATTACTGTAATGTTCTGATTAAATTCTATGTTCCAAACCAATGTGGTTATTACTACTTCAGTATGTTCTATTCCTAGTTGTTTTCTACTTATGCTTCTATTGTGTAACATGTGATTGATTGCTGGCTTGCATGTTGATACTCGCATGCTCATGACTATTGTTTGTTCCTAACCTTACTTGTTATGACTATGGGCTGTTACTATTTCCTTTTATGTCAAAACCTAACTATTTCAAAGTCTCCTTAAAACTCTTTTTGATTTTGTGTACCCATGCTTAGTAAGTTTTGTATTAAGTCTTTGTATCTTTTGGTAATGCTTATGTGATCTATTTGTCCCCCTTTCCCATTATCCTGGTGTGCATCTTCCGAACTCTGCGTAAACCTTTTAAATTACCAACTTTCCTCTCCTTCCTGCACTCCACACTACTCTTAGAGAATAGGTTCTACGCCTTCGTGTGAGCATTTCTTTGGGTACCTCTGAGTACTCACTGAACTCTGACACAGCAGGCTAGTAATTCCACACTGCACCTGTCCTACATTCTACTAAGTGTTTGGGTGTTGGTATTGGCCAGGGACCTAATAGGGCCCAAGGGAGCTTTGCCGCACCTAGACCATGGCAAATGCTGTAAAAATCGAAGGGAGTGAGGTTGGAAGACTGAGCCTGATTGAAGGCTCCCTATAGAATAACTTCTTAATTTTTGTTCTTTATTACTGTAATTCATATACTATTGGCTTGTAATAATTTGTAAATGAACGATTGGGTGCTGAATAGTGAATATGGGTGAAGGGTATGCATGTTTATTTTAAGTAATGCGTAGAAAACTTGTTTATAGGTTTTATTTACTAATTTGTGCAATAGAGAACCTGCTTAGGACATGCATTTCATGTGTTAGAAATCTTGCTTTAGGTCTTTCACTCTCAGTATGTTATTGTACTCACTTCGTAATTTTTAATCAATTAACAACAAGCCAAATAAACTGTCATTACTGCATTGACATATTAGAAATCATGTTTTAGGTACTCCTATGTGCATTAGATATCTTGTACTTAGGACTTCTTATCTGTTCGAATTACACTGGTTAATTACCATGTTAGTCTAATAACTTTGCTAAAATATGGATAAGTGGTTTGGAACGCTTATGCAAATACCTTATCATGTGTACCTTAAAAAACAAAATCATAATCAAAATATGCATGTCCACTCCCTAAGATAATCAGACAATGTATACGATGCCTAGGCAAACTTTATGCCTAATAAGAATCGATTAATCATGTTTTACTGGTTTAGGACCAATAAGCCTCTTTTAATTGAGAACCCTACCGCTCCCATTCTTGCTTTGACTCTCTGAAGTTCACTTTGTTTTTAGTGAAAACCTCGCTCTATCTGGAATCGATTTTGAAATGGTGTACCTATTTACTCTTACTGAGTTTCTGATTTTTATGTTTTCAAATTACTGGTTTACGATCTTCTGCCCAGAATCGTGCTATTTTACTTTTACTTATCCTGTACCTCATTAAATTACTGTTACTACTTCATTTTTTTAAATCATGCTTTAACGGTTCTTCTCACTAACTCAACCGCTGTTACCTATTCCTTTTCCAAAAAACCACCTATTTTTGAGACCATGAATGTGTTTGAGATGTTCTAATTATGTGTTCACTTGTGGAGGGATCTGTGAGCCTTTATTTGACTTTGTATGTACCATTATGTGTAGTCTTATTTGTTGTGTATGTCGCTTAGCATTTTTGCCTTTAACCTTAATGTTTAACCCTAGTCCCTACCACATAGGAATAGTGGTCCTAAATACCCTCCAAGACTTATAGGACGGGACGGGTAATTGTACGCAGTAAGTATTCGTGACCAACTCACTCGTTTAGTAACCTTTACGGGGCGGGAAGGGTAGAATATGGAGATGATGACCGATGCACTAATATCTCATGTAGCCCCTTTTTAAGGAGCGATTACTGAATATTGCATTGATGATCCATATTAATCATAAACCTAGGACCCCTCTCCCTTTGTTTGTTTTCATCCGTTCTTATAAAACTATTCGAATTTTTTTCATAGATCTCTGCCTTCCCTACTTACCTTCAAAGATTTTTTTAGCTTATATGAAGTCACAATATAACATGATCGGGAACCACACTAGTGGATCTTGAGGGGTGCCTAATACCTTCCCCTCGATATAATTTCTAGCCCTTACCCAAACTCTGATTTTTCATCTGAAAACCGTTTTTAGTGTTCTAATGCCCTTAATCATTAGGTGGCTAATCTTAAAACTCAAAAAACCTAATTCCCAAAAGGAAATAGTGTTGTCTTCCCAAATGTCGTAAACCCGATTTCGTCTTAAAAAGGGATGGGAAAGGGGACGTCGACAACATGTCGAGTCTGCTGGGGAAATCTTTATGCTTTTACCATTTCATGTTATTTGTGATTTTATTTCTTCTTTATTGATTTTATTTAATGTATTTATCTCTCTTCTACTTCTAAACTGACTTGGCTCTTTGTTTTCTTTTCTTTAATGCTTTTAGCCCTTTCCTTCAATACTGTTGTAATTATGAGCAATTGTTGTAATCATTATCTTATGAATATGAAAATAGGTGACAATTTGTTTCATTCTCGTAATTGCATCTTCAACATCATATTCCACTCGTGCCAAACAAATACTATAGCAACGCTTATAATGAGTGGTTGCGCCTTTTTGATATTATCACCCCTAAATTTGGTAAAGGCGTATTTGTGATAAAACCAATCGATCAGTGGTGCAGTCGACGGTTCCATGCCTTTCCCTCCTGAGTTGTCCGCTCAGGGGTACCGGTCTAATACCCCATAGAAGCCTCACTCTGTTCAACTGTGCATGCATCATGGTCAAACCTAGCCGAGTCAGTTATGTTGTCCGCATAATGACTCTTGAAGATAGCCTTGTCCAAAGTCCACCGTGTTTTCTTGAAACCCAAATGGACACCACCACATTCTGTGCATTTATTTGGAGAACTAAATGCTTTAATGCTAATTGTTGGTTCAAATAGTCGAGTCCGGCGAGGGTAAGGGTCTAACCCTTTTGTTTTGCAGGAAGTGAATGACAAACTTCTCGACTTCGGTATGGTCAACATACCATCACTCTTGCTGACCTGGTGGAGGAATCTCCCATCAAGTGACCAAATCAATGAATGGAAAGAGAGGGTCACCAAGGCTAGCGAAAAGCTGTAGTATCTGAAATACAGTCTGCTAGAATTGGAAGAAAGAGAGTCACCGACTGGCAAAATGCGAAGGGAAACGAAAGAGAGAACCTGGCAAAAGCGTTTCTACTTTTAAATCTACGTAAACTGGAGGATTTGATCAACAAGAACATTCAACATGGGGAAGATCCATCTGGGACCAAATAGATAGGATTCTTTTCTTTTTGCTTTAAATGTAATAAGGCCAATGGCCATTAGTGACATTTTTTATTTCCTGCAATTTTAGTGTCGTTTTGGGATTTTTCTTATTTTTATCAATAAAATGAGGCATTTAGAATTATAAGTTCTCCAAATAAACTTGTCGCTAGGCCTACCTCAGGCACAATGAGGCACCCAAATTAGGATACGTTTTATATTCTTGCACTACGTATTTAAATATTGCAACATTTTTTTCATAACCCTCACTACCTTGTTACCTTTTTGTTTTTACTTTTGTTTTATTCCCCTCCCCAAAAGATTACTGTTCGTGCACTCTGGCATCATCATCCTACTCTACAAGATCCAAGGGCCCTCCACCTCCTCCTCCTCCGAGTCCTATCAAAAACAAGAACAAGGCAAAAATGGAAGACTTAAGCAACGTCAGAAAGGAGAACTCGAGTGAACGAGTAGAGCTTACTAAGGGTATTCCGATTTCCAAGGAAAGCGCTGCCCAACATGAGCAGAAGTTGCTGAAATTTCAGGAGGAACTGGACCAAGATCGAAACTTGGCAAACTTATCATTTTTCCACCACCCCGGATATCAATGCTCCACCTCCACAAAACATTCCAAAACCACAAAACCAACCCGCTCTCCATCACCACTGCAACACATGCCACACTTCGAACAACACCCCGTTACTCATTCCCGAACCACTAAACTCCACAAATGATCATCCCCACCATACCCCATCTATGTGGAAACCGTACCATAATATACTCAACCTATTTCAAGCACACCAGAGTTTGATGACAAGACTCTCTCATCAGGAACCTAGCCACAGAACTCAAGAAACTGACTAGCCGGGTCCAGGGTGTTGAGGGAAACAAATGTATTGAGGGGCTGAATTATGAGGACCTTTGCGTTCAGCCATATGTCAAACTTCCTGAGGGGTAAAAACCTCCCAAGTTTGAGATGTTTGATGGCACAGGATATCCCAAAGTCCATTTGAGGACATACCGCGACAAGCTGGTCAGAGTCGGAAGGGAAGAAAAGATCCGCATGAATCTCTTTATGAGACGTCTGAAGGGAGATGCTCTATCCTAGTACATTATCCAAGAGCCCAAGAAGCGGACAAGATGGGTATGTATGGCATCCGATTTCATGAACAGGTTCAGATTCAATACAAAAAATGCGCCAGATGTATTTTACATCCAGAATTTAAAGAAGAAACCTATAGAAACGTTTCGCGAGTATGATACTCGTTGGAGATCAGAGGATGCTAAGGTCAGGCCGGCCTTAGAAGAAGAATAGATGAATAGGTTTTTCGTTAGAGCTCAGGACCCACAATATTATGAGAGGTTGATGCTGATTGAAGGCCAGAAATTCTGCGACATAATCAAGCTAGGGAAAGGATCAAGGAAGGTATTAAAAGTGGTATGGTCACTAACTTTGAGGCATTGTAGGACATCAACAAGGTTCTACAGTCTGGTGGCACGTCCAAGAAAAAGGATGTGAGTGCCGTGATGGTTGCATAGAGAACAAAATCTCCAATAAAATACCTAACCTACCCAATATCTCCTCTCACATATCAACCTACCCCAAATTACCAACCATCCCCGCCCTCTTAACATGTTTCACCACCTACTTACCAATATCAACCTACCTTACCAAGATATTCCCAACCCGTACCCGTTTACCAAGCCTATTATGCTTATCCCTCTCACTATCAATCACCTCCCACCCCCTAAAACTTCCCTAGGTCGTGCCCTCACTTCGATCGCAGACCTCCTAAGCAATAGACTGCCATCGCCGAACCAATCGACTAGCTATATGAAATGCTCAAAGCTGCTGGTTACGTCACCCCTATCCCTGCCATAACTCCAGAAAATCCTTCCCAATGGGTCAACCCGAACAAAACCTGTGCATACCATTCAGGCATAAAAGGACATACCATTGATGAGTGCCGCTCACTGAAGGATAAAATCCAGGATTTAATTGACAACAAGATCATCGTGGCAAATGAGCCTAATCCTATTGTTCGCATCAACCCTTTGCCTGACCACAAGGGCGGAGGCGTTCACATGATCGAGATAGAAGATGATTGGGATCCCAAAGGGTCAATCGAATTGATTGCCAAAGGTGACGAGTTGAAGAAACCAACAATCACTCTTAATCCGATTGTAGTCCAGATCCAGCCCTCTAGGGATGCTGAAGTGAACATGTCGGTACCACTCGAGCTCGAAACACCGTCTTCTACAAAGTTGCCAGAACCAATTGACGTTGAGTTTGAGTCCCCAAAGGCACCTGTACCATTTGAAGTTATTATGTTGCCTCCCAAAAAAAGGGTACCCATTCCTATGGCAATTTCAGCCATAACACCCTTCCATACGAAATCTATTCCTTGGTATTACACCGCCGTGGCGAGAAGGAAAGAGAAAAATAGATCTGGAGATGTAATTGCGGCATAGGGTATGACTAGAACCGGCAGGATCTACACTCCAGAACATCTAGCTGAGTCCAGTAAGCAGACATCTGGATGACCGACCGTCACTAAAACCGGGCCTGATGACCTCTTGAGAAAGATACAAGAAAAAGAATACTCAGTCATCGACCAGTTGAACAAGACGCCAGCTCAGATCTCCATCTTGGTCGTGCTACAAAGCTTTGACGCACATAAAAATGCCTTTTTGAAAGTTTTGAGCAAGGCATATGTGCCCAGCAACATAACTGGAGGAGAAATGGCGAACATGGTAGGGAAGGTATTGAAGAGACATAAAATCACTTTCCACGAAGACGAGCTGCCACAGGAAGGGCTAAGTCACAACAAAGCATTGCACATCACTGTGTAATGTGAAGATTATTTCATCACCAGGATTCTGATTGACAGAGGGTCTAGCCTCAATATTTGTCCATTGGTGACTCTTAGAACATTGGGGAAGAGCCTGCATGAGATCAAGGATGGGGCTATCAATGTCAAAGATTTTGATAGTTCCCAAAGGTCCACTATTGGGGAAATCAGTTTGCGTCTGCAAATGGGACAGACTTGGATCGACGTTGATTTTCAAGTGATAGACATCCTGGCATCTTACCACTTGCTAGTGGGACGATGTTGGATTCACGCCGCTGGAGCTTTAGCGTCAACCCTGCACCAGGCAGTGAAGTTCGAATGGAATCACCAAAAGGTGATTATTCATAGCGACTGTAGTAATCCCATATACAGTGGCTAGACCATCCCAGCGATTAGAGGAAAAATGAAGATAGGTGGAGAAACCTACCATAACATTGAGTAAGTCAACGCCGCAGATAAGGATAAGTGGAGGGATAATAAGATCGAAAGTATACTGAATTGTAGTGGATATGAACTTGACAAAGGGCTCGACAAGAACCTCCAGGGAATCAATAAAGCTATCAAGCTGAAGAAACACGACACCTCCTTCGAACTGGGGTAAGGATATACTTGGGAAGAATTAAGGACTGGTCGCCACCATGGCGTGGCCTTTACTATCCGCTGGACCACCCGATACCTTGCCTAGAGTAGACTTTCCAGTAGGCAGACGTCATATATGGGACAAAAGAAGAGGAAACATTGGCAGCAATGAAGAATTTGTTCTTGGAAGACGACAATATGGACTGTTATATCATTTTCGAGGAGGAAGGCCCTTCCATACAAGCTGTGAGCTGAGTAGCACGCTTCAATAATTGGTCCATTAGAACAACCAAGGCCCGGAAAGCTTCGGGGTAGCAAGGCTAAACAAAGCACCATACATTATCTTTTACTTTTTCACTAGTTGATTTTCTTTTCGTATTTTTCTTTAAATTTCGAAAAGATCTCCAATGTTCAAAACAATTATGGAATTTATCAAAGCATTTCAGTTTCTTATAAATCTCGCGATTAATATTTTTGTCTATCATTTACTTTATTTACACAGCATTACTATTACTTATCTTGATGAACCAACGAATATAACATGCGACGAGACAACATAATAAATGGATATGGGCTCTGAAGAGGATAATATACCAGAAGAGGTCGTTAAAGAGGTTGATGACTTTGAGAATATGCCTAAATCTAACTTGGACGAAACTGAGGTTGTCAACTTAGGGGATACAAAGAATGTCAAGGAGCGCGCATCAGGGTTCACCTGTTACCGTTAGAAAAAGGAAGAATACATGGAATTACAAAGGGAATATGAGGACATATTCGCCTGGTCGTATGATGATATGACTGTTCTCAGTATATCTATTGTAGCTCACAAACTGGCAACAAATCCAACTTGCCCCGGTAAAGGAGAAGCTCAAGAAGTTCAAGCCAAACATGAGTTTGAAAATCAAGGAAGAAGTCACCAAACAAGTCAAAGCCAAGGTTCTCAGGGTGGTAGAGTATCCAACATGGTTATCCAATATTGTGCTAGTGCTGAAGAAGGAAGGGAAGGTTAGAGTCTGTGTCGACTACCAGAATCTCAACTAGGCTAGTCCGTAAGATGACTTTCCACTATCGAACATACACATTCTAATTGACGATTGCACCAAGCACGAGCTGCATTCATTTGTTGATTGTTTTGCTGGGTATCATCAGATATGGATGGATGAGGAGGACGCTGAGAAAATGGCTTTTATTACGCCATGGGGGGATGTATTGCTACAAAATGATGCTGTTTGGATTAAAGAATGCTAGGTCCACCTACATGAGTACCATGACTACTATTTTTCATGACATGATACAAAACAAGATCGAGGTGTATGTAGATGATGTCATCATCAAATCCAAGAAAGCTACTGACCACATGGAAGATCTGAGGGAGTTCTTCAATAGATATAGAAGGTACAATCTAAAACTGAATCCCGCCAAATGTGCATTCATGGTTCCTACTGGAAAACAACTTGGGTTCATTGTAAGTAGACAAGGGATAGAACTGGATCTGTCAAAGGTTAAGGCCATTCAAGAATTGCCACCGCCAAAGAACAAGAAAGAGGTTATGATTTTCTTGGGGAGACTCAACTACATTAGCCGGTTCATAGCTCAGTCCACTATCATTTGTGAGCCATCTTTAAGATATTGAAGAAGGACACCGCCACCAAATGGAGGGATAATTGTCAGAAAGCCTTCAACAGAATCAGGGAATACCTATCAACTCCGCCGGTTCTGGTTCCGCCCGAACCTTTAGACCGTAATTACTCTACCTTGCAGTATTGGATGGGGCATTCGATTGTGTTTTGGGACAAAATGATGAACCAGGGAGAAAGGAGCAAGCTATCTACTATCTCAGCAAGAAGTTCACCCCATTCGAGGTCCGATATTCTCTGCTAGAACGCACCTGTTGTGCTTTGACTTGGGTAGCGCAGAAGTTGAGACATTATTTCTGTGCCTATACTACTTATCTCATATCGATAATGGATCCTATGAAGTATATTTTCCAAAATCCCATGCCCATAGGCAAGCTAGCCAAATGGCAAATCTTGCTGAGTGAATTTGATATTGTCTACATAACCCAGAAGGCAATTAAATGACAAGCACTAGCAGACCATCTTGCCGAAAATCCCGTGGACAGAGAATACAAGCCTCTAAAGACGTATTTTCCTAACTAAGAGGTATCTTTTATAGGAGAAGACATCACATAATCCGATGATGGACGGAGAATGTTCTTTAACGGAGCTGCAAACTTCAAGGGAGTTGGTATAGGAGCAGTTCTAGTATCAGAGACAGGTTAGCATTTCCCAGTATCTGCCAAAATTAGGTTCCCTTACACCAACAATATGGCCAAGTATGAAGCCTGCATCTTAGGGCTCAAGCTGACCATTGATATGAAAATTTAGGAGTTACTAGTGATCGGGGATTCATACTTGCTTATATATCAAGTCTGAGAAGAATGGGCGACCAAGAACTCCAAGATACTCCCGTATTTGCATCATGTACAAGAGTTGAGGAAGAGGTTCACAAAGACAGAATTCCGGCATGTCCCCAGAGTCCAGAACGAGTTCGCTGATGCATTGGCAACTCTATCATCCATGATTCAGCATCTAGATAAGAACTTCATTGATCCTATCTCGGTAAAAATCCATGAACAACCAGCTTACTGTGGTCATGTTGAGGAAGAAGCCGATGGAAAACCATTGTTTCATGACATCAAGAAGTATTTGGCGACCGGGGAATACCTAGAACTTGCAAACACTACTCAGAAGCACACACTGCGGAGGTTATCCAATCACCTCTTTCACAACGGAGGAATTCTGTATAGAAGGACTCCCGACTTGGGATTACTAAGGTGTGTCAAAGAAAAGGAAGCATCCAGGTTGTTAGAAGAGGTTCATGCAGGAACCTGTGGTCCGCATATGAATGGTTTTGTCGTAGTCAAGAAAATACTCTGAGCTGGATATTTTTGGATGACTATGGAAATGGACTGCATCCAATATATCTTAAAATGCTATCACTGTCAGATACATGCGGATATGATAAAGGTGCCTCCTAATGAGCTTAATGCAACAAGCTTGGCATGGCCGTTCGCTGCTTGGGGATTGGATGTCATCTGACCTATCGAGCCTACCGCATCAAACGGGCACAGGTTCATTCTAGTGGCAACTGATTATTTTACCAAATGGGCTGAAGCAACATCATATAAGGTAGTAACCAAGAAAGTTGTGGCAGACTTTGTCCGCGACTGTATCATTTGCCGGTTCGGCATCCCAAAGTCAATCATTAGTGATAATGGTTCCAATCTCAATATTGATATGATGAAAGCGATGTGTGAAACCTTCAAGATTAAGCACAAGAATTCTACAGCCTACATACCTTAGATAAATGGAGCTGTAGAAGTGTCCAATAAAAACATCAAGAAGGTACTAAGGAAAATGATAGAGAAACACAAGTAGTGGAACAAAAAGCTATCATTTTCTTTGTTAGGGTACCACACCACAATTTGCACATCAACCGGAAGCAGAAGCATTCATCCCCACCGAGGTATAAATTCCATCTCTAAGAATCATACGGGAAGCACAGATCGTTAATGCATAATTGGTAAAGAGTCGTTACGAACAACTAGCTCTCATACATGGTAAGAAAATGAGTGCAGTTTGCCATTGTCAGCTTTATCAGAATAGAATGACCAGAGCCTTCAATAAGAGAGTCGGGCCAAGATGGTTTACGTAGGGCATTTGGTGTTAAAGAAGATTTTTCCACATCAATATGAAGCCGAAGGGAAGTTCTTTCCCAACTGGCAAGGCCCATATATGGTTCACCGGGTTCTGATAGGAGGAGACCTCATATTCGCAGAAATGGACGGAAAAGTCTAGCCAAAGCCAATCAATTCAGATTCAGTCAAGCATTACTATGTGTGATCTTTATGCTTTCCTATATGATGTAAATTGAACTACGCCTGACCAGATTCCCGTTTAAGAGAGAATACGTAGGCAGCCCTATGGGTTAGGTCACAATTCAATAAAATTTTCATTTCCCCCTGATATTAGAAACTGGGGAAGAATATTGAGAAAGACCCTCAAAATTTCGAAGTTCATTTTCAGCCATTCATCGCACGCAACTGTCAGAAGACCAGCCTAGTAAACTGGGGCAGAATTTTGAGGAGGACCCTCAAAATTCCGGAGCAAAAGAGGTTGCAATGTCTTGAGCCACGTCGCAGTCGTCGGTTCATCTAAAAGAGAACTATTTTCAATTATGTATTTACAACATATTTTTACTATATCATGCGTAACTACTATCATTGCTTTGTTTAGCGACGCTACCCCAATGAAAACAACGTCTAGCAGGACAAGCGAAGCCTACGGGAAGACAGAGTAACCTTTCCCCCCTTTACAAAACTCATAATTTTCATTGGATGCAGGTACCCAAGACACAAAACCATCAGATAAAATTACACACTCATACTTTTCTCAGAGTTATCATCTATTTACACGAAATCCCCAACAGCCATAATATAGCAATCAACTATCAGCTAAAAGATTTTACCATTACTTGCTTTTTACATTTTTCTTGCATTGCATAAGGCTATCCTTCTGCCTTTCGAGATTAAGCATTGTCTCCATCTGTATTTTTCTTGCATTGAATAAGGCTACTTTTCTGCCTTTTGAGACTAAGCATTATCTCCATCTGCATTTTTCTTGAATTGCATAAGGCTACCTTTCTGCCTTCCGAGACTAAGCATTGTCTCAATCTACATTTTTGCTTGCATTGCATAAGGCTACTTTTCCGCCTTCCGAGACTAAGCACTGTCTCCATCTGCATGGATGAAAGATCACCAACTTTATTCAAATCCTGCATGGCTAAAATACCGCCACCTTTTATATAAGTCTTGCAATCGGCTGAAAAATCACCATCTATGTTTACACTTTACATCGGTCGAAATATCGCCAACTTTATTTAAAACTTTACATCGGCTAAAATATCACCAACTTTACTTAAAAATTTACATCGGCTGAAATATCGCTAACTTTATTTAAATCTTTATATCGACTGAAAGATTGCCACTTCATTTAAATCTCGCATTGGCTGAAAGATCGCCACTTCATTTAAATCTCGCAACGACTGAAATATCGCCATTATTTTTAAGTCTTGCATCGGCTGAAATATCTCCATTATTTTTAAGTCTTACATCGGCTGACAGATCACGACCTTCTGTGTTTCATGGGCTGAAAGATTGCCAAGTTATCCATAAGCGTCATTGTTCGGAGGCACCATTTTCATAGCCCGAGAATGCCATGCCATGTCCTGAGGACCCTACTTTTATCTTTTGCATATTATTATTCAAAGGCATCATAGTTCGGAGGCATCATTAGCATAACCCGAGAACATCATTTCATGGCATGTGAATCCTCTATTATACGCTTCATGGCCCAGGACATCATGGTCTGAGTTTGTCATCCTACTCGTCCAAAGACAGCATTCATAGTCCAATGGGAACCTGCATCATGTTTAAATTTATGCACAATATATGGTCGTATTGCTTATATACAGGTACACCAGCTAACAACGACTATCATAGCAGGAGCGATCCCACTCTGGTTCCCGCAACCTATCAGTCCCTGACCATCCTTCCCAACCTGAATATCGCGTCCGTCTTTCAAAATCTCCATCGGCATGTTCCACCTACGTATCCCCTGAACTACATATGGCCTGATTCCGGTAAGAAAAGGGATATGGAGGCAGCTCAGGAACCAGAGCTCGGTCAAAACCTTTCAAATCGTTTCTTTCGGTCAAAATTGGCCATCATATCTTTACCCGACAACTCTTTCATCCTTCTCGAGTAAAGAGGGGCAACTGTTGATAACCATTTTTTCCCTATGTATTTTTATATACTCAAAATAGCATGTACATGCATATATATGCATGCCCAAGAGCTTTGTTATTTTTTCCTTATTTTAAAGATTTTAAAAATTAATTTATTGTCTATTTTAAATGTACAAAAGTCAATAATTATTCCCATATTATTATTAATTATTTTTTTTATTTTCATATTTATAGATATAATTAGGGTAATTTTTGAATAGTTTTATAAATTTGTTTGGTATTTTTAAGCTAATTTGCATATAATTGCAATTATAGCCTATATTACAATTAACAATATTTTACAATTATAAAATAATTTTCAGTATTTTTAAATTAATATTTATACATTATTAATTAGATCAGTGCCTTTAATTTGTTTTTAAAATAATTTTAACTATTTTATATAAAATAAAATAGGGATATTTCCTATTTAACACATAGCCCTTTATTGTTTCAATTTTAGCCCAATTTCACTCCACCCCCATCAGATTTTAAATTAACCCAATTGACCCAATACCCAATCTAAATCTGCCCTGCCCAACCTCTAAATACCCCGCCCAGCTCCAAATCAATCTGAGTCATTTATCAAACAAGATCAATGGCCCGAATATTTTTCCTTAATTAAATCCTAACTCCCCCCTCTTGACCCCTCAGTCTTCGAGACCGGTCTCTCTCTCTACTTCGTCTCTTCCTCTCCTCCTTCTCTCTATAACCTTCTAGTTTGTCTTCTCCGATGGCCTTCACCATCTCTTCGGCCACCTCCAGTCTCACCTCTTTCGACCACCAGCCGCCGTGAAACCTTATCTCGCCGATTCCATCTATCATTGAGACCCCAAAATCCTCTACCACATAAGTCAGTCACTAAAGCTTTGCCTGGGTTTGTTTCCGGCCTTTCCCTGATGGGTTTTGGTCTGATGGTGTTATAAATACTATTATCCCTAAAGTTTCACGGCTAGGTTTCTCTTATTTCTCTCACCGATTTCTTATGAAACCCTAATCTCGACCCAAACCTCTTGAATCTCTATATTTCTAATGATTTTTAACTCACACCTTTATGTTTTGCACTGCTCTCTACTCGATCTTTATCATGGATCAAGTTTTAAACGTTTTTGTTCCCTTTTTGGAACTAGGGTTTCTGAACCCCTTCTTAAAATCACTTTATTTCTATTTTTTGAGTATTAATCCATGATTTCTTTATACTATTTCTAAATATTTTACTTAAGTTTGATGAAACCCTAGCTTTATGTGTTTGTGTTTGTATTATTTGCTCGTTTGTGAGTTCTTTTGGGTTCTTCTCCGAGTTCCGTGCTCCTGCTTTAATTTTTGTTGCTAAGTGTTTCATCCCCCTACCCTTCTGTGTCCTTCACTTAAGGTTTCTCCGATTATTTACATAGGGATTTTACACTGATTCTTACAAGTCCTCTTTGAAACTGTGATACTTGCCTTATATTGTGATTCTGCATATTTTTCTTATGGTTTAGTACAGATTTCGAAATACTTCCTTAATTTGTGGGATACTTTCCTCGATTAATACTGATTTCTTAGGTTTTCAATCTCGTTCATTATTCTGAAAACTATTTCCCCAAACTAAATTGGTATTTTGCCCTAAATGTGTGCACAAATATACTGATTAATTTGCCTGCCTTATTTCCATAATTAGAGTATCATGTACCTAGTCTTTATTGCATATTTTATGCCATTCTTTTTCCTTATGTGATCATACCAGGCTTTGTGATTTCTTTCCTTTTAAATCACTGCTTATTACCGTTTGACTTTGATTCCTTAATTAAAGGGGAGTGCATGTACAAATTGGATTATTCTTGATGCCAGTTCCTTAATTAGGGACTACTACCTTCTTTGTTTACTCGTATTCAGTACTATAAGTACCCCTCATTCTCTTTTGAACTCATTACATATCACAAATACACATATCAGTCACACTGCTCTCTCTTGTGCTATTTCTCTCCTTTTCTCTCTTGTGCAGTTGTTGCTCCCTATTCCTAATTGTCGTTAGCCAGTTGAAAGCTAAGGCTAATATTGTGCTTATACTTGGATTTTGCATTCTGTTGTGTTCTCTGATTACTGTAATGTTCTGATTAAATTCTATGTTCCAAACCTATGTGGTTACTACTACTTCAGTGTGTTCTATTCCTAGTTGTTTTCTACTTATGCTTCTATTGTGTAACTTATGATTGATTCCTAGCTTGCCCGTTGATACTCGCATGCTCATGACTACTGTTTGTTGCTAATCTTACCTGTTATGACTATAGGCTGTAACTATTTCCTTTTATGTCAAAACCTGACTATTTCAAAGTCTCCTTAAAACTCCTTTGATTTTGTGTACCCATGCTTAGTAAGTTTTGTATTAAGTCTCTGTATCCTTTGGTAATGTTTATGTGATCTATTTGTCCCCCTTTCCCATTATCCTTGTGTGCATCTCCCCAACTATGCGTAAACCCTTTAGATTACCAACTTTCTTCTCCTTCCTGCACTTCACACTACCCTTAGAGAATAGGTTCTACCCTTTTCGTGTGAGCATTTCTTTGGGTACCTCTGAGTACTCACTGAACTTTGACACACAAGGCTGGCAATTCCACATTACACTTATCCTGCATTCTAATAAGTGTTTGGGTGCTGGTATTGGCCAGGGACCCAATGGGGCCCTAGGGATCTTTGTCGCACCTAGACTATGGCAAAGGCTGTAAAACTCTAAGGGAGTGAGGTTGGAAGACTAGGCCTGGTTGAAGGCTCCCTATAGAATAACTTTTTTTTTTCTTTATTACTGTAATTCAGATACTATTGGTTTGTAATAATTTGTAAATGAACGATTGGGGGCTGAATTGTGAATATGGGGGAAAGGTATGCATGTTTATTTTATGTAATGGGTAGAAAACTTATTTATAGGTTTTATTTACCTATTTGCGCAATAGATAACCTGCTTAGGACATGCATTTCATGTATTAGAAATCCTGCTTTAGGTCTTTCACTCTCAGTACGTTATTGTATCTATTTTGTAATTTTAATCAATTAACAACAAGCCAAATAAACTGACATTACTGCATTGGCATATTATAAATAATGTTTTAGGTACTTCTATGTGCATTAGATATCTTGTCCTTAGGATTTCTCATCCGTTCGAATTACATTGGTTAATTAACATGCTAGTCTAATAACTTTGCTAAAATATGGCTAAGTGGTTTGAAACGCTTCTACAAATACCTTATCATGCGTATCTTAGAAAATAAAATCAAAATCAAAGTATGCATGTCCACTCCTTAAGATAATCAGACAATGTATACGACGCCTAGGCAAACTTTAGGCTTAATAAGAATCAATTAATTATGTTTTACTTGTTTAGGAGCAATCAACCTCTATTAATTTCGAACCCTGTCGCTCCCATTCTTGCTTTGACTCTCTGAAGTTCACTCTGTTTTTATTGAAAACCCTGCTCTATCTGGAAACGATTTTGAAATGGTGTACCTATTTACTCTTACTGAGTTTCTTATTTTTATGTTTTCAAATTACTGGGTTACCATCCTTTGCCCAGTATCGTGCTATTTTACTTATCCTACACCTCATTAAATTACCGTTACTACTTCATTTTTTTAAACCATGCTTTAACGATTCTTCTCACTAACTCAATTGTTGTTACCTATTCCTTTTGCAAAAAAATTCCTATTTTTGAGACCTTGAATGTCTTTGAGACGTGCTAATTATGTGTTCAATTGTGGAGGGATCTGTGAGACTTTATTTGACTTTGTATGTTCCCTTATGTGCAGTTCTATTTGTTATGCATGTCACTTAGCATTTTTGCCTTTAAAGTGAAGGGTTCAGCCTAGACCCTACCACATAGTAATAGTGGTCCTAAATACCCTCCAGGACTTATAGGACGGGACGGGTAATAGCACACAGTAAGTATTCGTGACCAACTCACGCGTTTAGTAACCTTTACGGGGTGGGAAGGGTAGAATATGGAGATGATGATTGATGCTCTATTATATCATGTAGCCCCTTTCTAAGGAGCGATTACTGAATATTGCATTGATAATCCATATTAATCATTAACCTAGGACCTCTCTCTCTTTGTTTGTTTTCATCTCTTCTTGTTAAACTATTCGAATCTTTTTCATAGATCTCTGCCTTCCCTACTTACCTTCAAACCTTTTTTTTAGCTTATTTGCAATGTCTTATATTTGAATCTTTGATTGTTTACTTGATTATGTGAAGTCACAATATAACATGGTCGGGAACCACACTAGTGGATCTTGAGAGGTACCTAACACCTTCCCCTCGAGATAATTTCTAGCCCTTAGCCAAACTCTGGTATTTCAACTCAAAACCTCTTTTAGTGTCCTAATGCACTTAATAATTAGGTGGCGACTCTTCAAACTCAAAAAACCTAATTCCCAAAAGAAAATAGAGTTGTCTTCCCAAATGTCGCAAACTCGATTTCGCCTTTAAAAGGGATGGAAAAGGGGACGTCGACAAGTGCTTTAAGGCTATCTACTCTAATTTCAAAATAGGTTTCCAGGAGGTCCGGATTTGTGCAAACCTCCACACATGGACTGCCCTCAAAAGTTCAAAGGCTATCCCTGTCCACGAACCTCCGAGAAAATTTCTCCTCAAATGTTGCCACAGAGCCTAAATGGTAATTCACGGTTAAGGCTCAAAGTATTGCATTTATTCGACTCAAAGTAAGGGGTCCGAAGACCCGAGCTTATCGGCCTGATCCAGGGTCAAAATTGGCACCGATCGATAGAGTCATACATTCGGAATCTTCATAAATGAAAATAAAATGAAACACATCAAGCGTCAAAGAACAAATTGGAGAAACAACTTTGTATTCATAAACATCCAATTACAAAAGCGCATGAATGGTCCTTACATATGATTACAAAAGCCCGCATGGTGTCCTTACACAAAAACAAGGAAGTAAAAGGGTACACATATCAAAAGTCTAAGAGCTTAGACTACTTTCAAAGGTGCGACCTTGGCAGTAGCGTCTTCGCATAGCATACCCTCGGGCGCACGACCTCAAAGATAATATCTTCAAAGTGTCATCCCCTCGGGAGCCTCGTCTTGACCCTCCAGAATGGCATCTTCAAAATGGAAGATGTGGAAGGGGAAAGTGATGGAGAAGAGAAAAGCGACAAAGGAGAAGTCCAAAGGCTCGAAGAAGTGGCTGGGTGAAAAAACTGGCTAGTGTGAACTTCTTGAGTACTATTATTGCAAAGCCACTTCTTGGGACGTTGCCCTGGCGCGGGATACAACAGTTAGTAGATAGTATCACCACTGTTACAACCTATATTCACATACGTTAGTTTATTCCATAAGGTAGTCAACATTAATCCGCTAAGAGATTATCTTTAAGATGATAAAAAGTTAATACTATTGGTCTTAAATGATATAAAGGTGTATAAGGGTGGTTAACAAGTATTAGAAGTTAAACGAATCAAGGATGTTTGTAGCCATATTTTTGGTTAAACCTAGAGGTTATTAATACAGTCAAGAGGTCATGTTTGAAGGTATTTGAATCATATAATATCCGTATGATAAGTCTTGAAGTCAAACGAGTTATGAAACAAAAGCCGACAAATGTTGTCGCAACTTAGGTTCATAATTTTACTTAAACATTAGGTCAAATGTTACTAATATTTTATCCCAATTAATTTAGAATTACGGGGTGATATACCCACCAACTTGAAGATCTATGAGTTTAGTTTCCAACGTATTAAATCGTATGTCGATACAATCTCGGAGTAGAGTTATTCCTGTTTTCGTGCTTAGGCGGTTTAAGACATTTGGATGTATATGATGCCTCCTGTCACAACTCTATTTTTCTACTACACCCCCGGAAAAAGGGTATAATAAAGGGAGTTTTCCACTTAAAGGAAAATCGAAACGGAATTTATTTATTTAAAGAATAAGAGTCGCCACTTGGGATAATTTGTGGTATCCCATGTCACCAGTTTAAAATCCTGAATCGAAGAAGTTTGACTCTGTAATACAGTCTGCGAACAAGGAATTCGGATAAGGAATTCTGTTAACCCGAGAGAAGGTGTTAGGCACTCCCGAGTTCTGTGGTTCTAGCACAGTCCCTTTGATCATACTTGGCTTATTAAATTTTTTACTCACTGATTTGGAACCTATGTGCATTTTTCGCTTTTGATTAGAAAATTATCTTGAAATGGGTTACACGTACGTATACCTATTTGTTCAGCGTGTCAAAATCGTGTCACGCGAACGTGTCCACAATTAATAATGCTTTATTATTATTAAGAGAGTTTTGCCAAAGTTGCGCGAACGTACTCTGGTTTTGTTTTTAGAAGCGTAATTGTGTTACGCGGACGTATACACAATCACACTATTATTTTAAAACGTTCCTGTAACGACCCGACCCATCGTCTTATGTATCTCTGCCCTGTTTTCCCCGTTTTATGCTTCTATATGTTTCATTATATGTGTTTGGTGAATTTGAAGTAACTCGGATAGAGTTTGGTTGGAAATGAGACAATTAGTCTCCTTAAGAGAAAGTTAGTTTGGAAAAGTCAACCGGATGTTGACTTATGAGTTAGAGGGCTTGGAATGGATTTCCGATGATTCGACTTGTTTCGGGTGATGATTTGTGACTTAGAAGTGCGATTGGAATTGAATTTGGAGGTCCGGTGTAGAATTAGGCTTGAATTGGCGAAGTTGGAATTTTGGCGAATTCCGGTTGATAGGAGAGATTTTGATCCGATGGTCGGAATGGAATTCCGAGAGTTGCAGTAGCTTTGTTAGGTGATTTTGGTTATGTATACAAATTTTCAGGTCATTCGGACATCGTTTGGTCAGGTTTTTGATCAAATATGCAATTTGGAAGTTTTTAAGGAATTTAGGCTTTGATTTGATCATAAGTGAGGATTTTGATGTTAACGTTAGCGTTTTGATGATTCGAGCATGTTTGAATGAAGTATTAGATCATGTCTGTGCTTTTGGTTGCGGTCCCGGGGGCCTCGGGGTGAATTCGGGTGGTTGAGCCAGAGAATTTGAAGTTTGAAAGTTTGCTGGTTTTGGTTGCAGCAGGTATCTCCGCATCTGTGGAAGGGAGACTACTGATGTAGCTCCGCAGAAGCGGAAAATTCTCCGCAGGTGCGAAATTTGGTGAGTTCAGCAAGTTCCACAGAAGCGGAAATTTATTCGCAAAAGCGAGTCCACAGAAGCGGGGAAAAGGTTGCAGAAGCGAAATGGCGCTGGCTTGGAGGTTCCGCAGAAGCGGAACATTTTCCGCATATGCGAGTCCGCAGCAGCAAACTAGTAAGCGCAGAAGCTATTTTGGATGAGTTGAAGGGAAACCGCATAAGCGGACAATTTTCGCAGAAGCGGAAGTCGCATAAGCGACAATTACACCGTAGAAGCGAAAATGCTAAGTGTTTAATGAAACAGTAGGGTTCGATCTTCAGAAGTTAGAAAAATATTTTGGGACTTCGGGAGAGGCGATTTTGGGCGATAATTGAAAGATTTCAAAGGGATTCCATCAGGTATGGTGTGTAGCTTCAAATAATGTTGTTATGGTATAAAAACAAGGATTAAATACTGAAAATTCAAGGAATTTAAGGGTAAAAATGGTGGTTAGGTCTTGAAGCCTAAGAGAGCCTAAATTGACGATTTGAGGGGTTAAATGGACTCCGATTCTTGTGTAACTGATATATACGGACTCATGGTGAGACGAGGATTCCGGAAATGTTAATTTCGTAATTTTCGAGAAGGGGGCCCGGGGCTCTAGTTTTGCCAACTTCGTGTTTTTGGGTGTTTTTCTAGTTCTTTCGATTGGGTTATGTTCCATTAGCCTATTTTAATGTATTCCTTGTGGTTTTGATCAGATTCGGAACCCGAGGAGGTTGATTTAAGAGGGAAAGGCTTAGTGGACTAGTCTCATGGCCGGTTCGAGGTGATTAATAGATGTGGATGATGACCTGAGGGTTTGAAACCCCGGTATATCACACTGTGATGCTATATTGAGGCGAGACACATACTCTACGGTGAGTACATGGTCGAATGTGATCGGGGACTATGGCTTAGTCCGGCCGAGTGATGTTGTGCTGTGTTGTTAGCTATAAATTAGCTGGTAAACCTCCTACGTGGATGGTTATGGATATATTTGGGTTGCGTGCCGGTTATTTGGATCCAGTAAGGAGTATTATCACTATTTTATGTGATTTATAGCATGTTTTCATGATATTAGTCCTGAGTTAAACATTGTCCTGAAATGACTAGCAAAATTCTAAGGTTTCAAACATCTAGTTGATAATTTCTGACAATTGGAACTAAAACTGGTAAGTTGACTGTGCCTGTGTGGCTTGCATGCATATAGCTAGAACTTTACTCCCTACACCTTGTGTGCAGATCCAGGTACTCCGGGAGCTAGCTGAGCTTTTTGCTGTTCATCAGAGTTTTCATACGGAGTTGTCGAGGTAGCTGCATAACATTCGCAGGACCCGACTCCTCCCCTATTTCCTGTTATTTGACTCTTCCGCATACTTCAGACTATGATGTATTACAGTATTATTATGCTATTATGGTAGATTCTTTAGACTCATGACCCTCAGGTCTTTGGGAGGTTGTCAAGTATTGTTGATTTTTGGATTATTTCTATCTATCAGTTATACTTTTAGTTTCAATGTTGTTAATGATTTTCAAACAAATGATTTTGAGCTTTATGCTTGGGTTAAAAGTGAAGTTGGTCGGGCTTGCCTAGCAGTTGTGTTGGGCGCCATCAAGACCGGGATTAGGGTCGTGACAAGTTGGTATCAGAGCCTAGGTTACTAGGCCTCATGAGTCATGAGCCGGTTAGTAGATTCTCGCGGATCGGTACGGAGACGTCTGTATTTATCCTCGAGAGGCTGCAGAACCATTAGGGAAACTTCACTTTCTTTTTGAATTCTTATCGTGCGTACTTGATTCAGCTTGAGATGTAACTTTTGAAATTCCTTCCACACGTCTGTATGCGCACATGAGTGCTCAGTATTATAAGTGCCCTGATGGCTAGTGATTCCCCGATCGATTGGCGAGATGTGATCCCATGAGTTTGATGTTGGGCCAGTTTGGAGGGCTTGAGGCCGGATCTTTTCCTATGGCTTGAGCACCGAGGTGCTGATTGTGTGAGCAAGTGTTTTGAACTTGTATGTTCGATATTGTCCCTATTAGCCAGAATGGCGGTTGGATACCCATGGTACTGCGAGATGTATCTATGTGATATTGGTAGTGACGAAGGAGTCTGCTGAATGATAGATGAGTTGGTAAGTGTTCGATTCCTATTGCGATCTGTTGTGTAGCCCCGAGTTATGGGCACATGAAGAATATTTTCGTGTCTCCTAGTTGGGAAGTGAAGTACATTACGTGTGGCGGTATGAGTTCAGACTCAGGAAGACTAAATGGTTGTGTTATGTGTATGATGGTGGAAAGTATGCTGAAATACTGAATTGAGGCGAAGCAGGTGGGATATCTCCTGCGGAGTGTCCTTAAGTGGTATTATCCTTATGTGTATATTAGAAGATCTCATGTGTAATTAAAAGGTATTTTCTATGCGTTATGATTCAAATAGGTGCAACGCATGTCCATGTATCAATTTTGATAATATAATACATGTAGTATTGAGATTAATGTTGTTGATATATATTGTGATATTTTGTCAAGTTGTGGGCGTGTTGTTAGGATGGTTTTGGTGATTCTCTGACAGGTGGATAGGCTCAATTACAAAGGAAACTCTGCCGAAATTTTTGAAAAATTTGGGGACTTAGTATAAATTTTGTTGCCTAGAGTGGGCTTAACTGTTGCGGAATGAATGAGAGAATTGCAAAAGAGTTATAATACTAGATGATCTGTGTTTTCACAACTTATAAGTGATTTGAGTTTAATCTCACTATAATATTGTGGCATCATTAGAGTAAAAGTATTATGGGTTATTGAATCTGTCCTGATAGAGGGCTTTGAGCCAAGTTGGGGAGGTTGCGGTTGATTAGCTGATTGCACGGTTGTGTGCTATGTTGGTTCCTTTTGAGGTATGCTGGCAGATCAGTCCTGGTTGCAGAAAATGAGCCGAGGATGGCACGAGTGAAGCAAATTTTTTGATAAAGGTTATATGGTGCTTCAAAGATGTGAGGAAATACTAGGATGTATTGAGTTGTTGTTGATAAAGAATTCTCAATGTATAGAAAAGGAAGATGTTCGTTTGTATTGGAATGAGATCATATCCTACGGTGTCAGAGCGCTAATAAGGCACGAGTGGTTCTGTTCGTTAAGTCAGGTAATTTGCAGTTGAATAAGAGTGAATGACTCTCGAGAATGGTTTTATTGTGTTAGAGATTTTTGCATGTAATCATCAGGTGTCTTAAGGTTGTGTATGTGGCTAAAGACTGTGTTTCCATTAGGAAGAGATCAATAATTGTGGTATTTTATGCTAATTATGGGATTCCATGCATTAGTATCTGGGAGATAATGGTAACGGAGTCCGATTCACAGGAAGTTCTTCAAGTAAAGTATTCTGGAACGTGGTATATTTGGGAAGAATTGAGAAAGTATTCGGTGGTCTATGGGTCTTAGACAGTTTGGTCTTATGTTTGAGTCTCACGTGGTAGGCCTAGATTGAGGCATTGTGATGCTACGTCAAGGGAGAAATATCAAGTGGATGATGAATAAAAAGAGAAATTTGATAGAAGGAACAACTTGATAATAGACCAAATCGGTATGGTAAAGATATGATTAGTTCCTTGTATGTGTTCGAAGTAATGGGCTTTTACAGACAATTTGCAGCAATGCTCTTGAGTTTTGATGGCTTGCTCAACTCGGTTTAGGTAGAAGGATTCAGTCCTGGCAGTTTAGCTTGTACAAATGGAGTTGGCAGAGATGTTATTGTTGGGTTTTACCGTAGTTTGAAGATGAGTATATTTCTTATGGGTATGCGAAGGATGGAGTGTGTAATGAATTTTCTTCTAAATGGATCAATGAAAGCTCTTGACTAGTTGAGTGCGTAGATGTCTGCGGCGCGGAAAAGAGATAAAAGTTGTCATGTACCCTAGTGTGGCATGGTATATGCGATATGTTGTGGAGGATCATGATTTGTATGTGTAAGGCTCGGTTCAGTTCGGTATGGGAAGTCATTAAATTCTTAAGCAGCATGGGCAGCTGTAGGTGATATAAGATATCGTTCTTCAGAGGATTTGGATGAATGATCCTCGTATGATAAGGAAACGATGTTGCTAATTATAGTGATTTGACAAGGGTATATGTTTCAGAAAAAAGGGCAATGTGATTAAGTTGATGGCACTTCGGTAGTGTTGCACCATTTCCTTGATAGGTCGACTGTCAATATCTGAGTGTGTTGGATGGCCAAGGAAAATTTTAAAATATCTTCAAAGAATTACTGTGAGTTCTCATGTTCAGGCTATGTAGTGTTGTGGATAGTGTGTATTGGTACCGTTAGTGGCTATTGGGATTGGAGGACCGAGTGGATCCTTCTTTGTTTGTATGTTAGATTTTGTATATAATGCTGAGCTGTAGACCGGTTGTCGCAATGTGAGTTATTCTATACTATTGTGCTCTGGGCTATGTCAGAAAATGCCATCGGCAGCATAGCGAGGTGCATCAGATTATGTTATAGCAGAGTGGTTGGTATTCCAAAGATCAGCGAACGCCTGGGAAGGATTGCTTTCCTTAATTGGGTCTTTGTGACGGATGTCAGTATAGAGGTTTCTACCATTGATTCAGTTCTGTTATTGAGGGACTCTTTTTCAAATACGTTTCTTGGGGTTGAGCATGTCGTCGGGCGAGATTGTGGATTTCGGTATTGATTTGGTGTCGGGCACTATATCGTACGACTCCAGCAGGAGTTATAAAAAGTGGAAGGAGCAGCTTAAGGCTTCTTGGCATGGAGTTCGTTGGCAGGCCGATGTGGCTACGTATTTAGATTGAGATGGCTTGGTTGACCCTGATATGTATTGTTGAGGCATAGGTTTAATCTCTTGTTATTGAGCTTGTTAGTGATCTGGGGAGATATATGAGTTGCTTTTTTGGTTCTATGAGGTGTTATGATTTTCAAAGTGTGGGCACATATAGTGCGGTGCTATCGAGATTCATAGTGGAAGTTGAGGGGGGAGAACCTCAGTTGTGTTTGAGTTTTGTAGCTTACAACGCTATATATAGATATTGTAAGGCACTCAGTATTTTGTTGTAATGAGCAAATTTGGCTCGATGTGCATCTCCCTATGTGAGATATATGTATGGATCGGGTGGCACGCCGCCATGGGTATGTTATCTGGATCGGGTAGCACGCCATAACAGTGTGATGATGACAATAGTTTTCCATATGTTAATTGGTATGTCTTGCTTCCTGGTTTATGAAGAAAGGCCGTATTAGGTGTTGCTCGGCGAATAGCGCATCGGTTGTGTCCTTTCAGGATTGAATGGTGTATATTACTTTCTTCACCGTGGGTGTGATGGATTGCTTGGTTTCAGACATCAATCTGTGTGTGGCTGTCTATTTTGAGCATAACGACTTGAGGTGCTTCATGTGTAACAGTGTTTGGATAAGATCGCGCATTGTAGCGAGGCTACGTGGAGATTAGACCCTTCGGGGTAGATATAGGTATTCTATTTCTATGATGTGGGACGGGGTCCCAGCCTTGTGTTGTGATGGCACTGAGGAATTTGAGTTTCAGCTCTTTTGTTTGAGTCATTTTACATGATTGGAGTAGGTTCAGACCGCCCATCATTGGTGCGCAGATTATGGAAGTTGTGGCTTAGGCCTGTGATGAGATATCATATCACCAGAGTAGTGCGTTGAATTCGAGGTGATCGTTGCGGTCATTAATAAATACAAACAGATGTGAAGTTTTGATCGTGTGTATGGGTTCGGAAGTGCAATGTGGTTTTACTGTTATGGTCTATATGGACTGTGAAATTTCAGCTGTATTGTATTATCGGTGCCTATGTGAGTTAGGGTGACGTGGGATCACCCCGGGTATATGTTTGGTGAGGTCATTTGGATATTGGTTGGCTTCTAGTACACCTCCGGGTAAGCTCGAGGATGAGCGTTTGTTTAAGTTGGGGAGGATGTAATGACCCGACCCGTCGTCTCATGTATCTCCACCCCGTTTTCCCCGTTTTATGCTTCTATATGTTTCATTATATATGTTTGGTGAATTTGAAGTAATTCGGATAGAGTTTGGTTGGAAATTTGTGGTGTCCCATGTCACCAGTTTAAAATCCTAAATCGAAGAAGTTTGACTCTGTAATACAGTCTGCGAACAAGAAATTCAGATAAGGAATTCTGTTAACCCGAAGAAGGTGTTAGGCACTCCCGAGTTCTGTGGTTCTAGCACAGTCCCTTTGATCATACTTGGCTTATTAAATTTTTTACTCACTGATTTGGAACCTATGTGCATTTTTTGCATTTGATTAGAAAATTATCTTGAAACGGGTTACACGTACGTATACCTATTTGTTCGGTGCGTCAAAATCGTGTCACGCGAACGTGTCCACAATTAATAACGCTTTATTATTATTAAGAGAGTTTGGCCAAAGTTGCGCGGACGTACTCTGGTTTTGTTTTTAGAAGCGTAATTGTGTTACACGGACGTATACATAATCACACTATTATTTTAAAACGTCCCTGTAATGACCCGACCCATCGTCTCATGTATCTTTGCCCCATTTTCCCCGTTTTATGCTTCTATATGTTTCATTATATGTGTTTGGTGAATTTGAAGTAATTCGGATAGAGTTTGGTTGGAAATGAGACAATTAGTCTCCTTAAGAGAAGGTTAGTTTGGAAAAGTCAACCGGATGTTAACTTATGAGTTAGAGGGCTCGGAATGGATTTTCGATGATTTGACTAGTTTCAGGTGATGATTTGTGACTTAGGAGTGCGATCAGAATTGAATTTGGAGGTCCGGTGTAGAATTAGGCTTGAATTGGCGAAGTTGGAATTTTGGCGAATTCCGGTTGATAGGCGAGGTTTTGATCCCAGGGTCGGAATGGAATTCCGAGAGTTGCAGAAGCTTTGTTAGGTGATTTTGGTTATGTCTGCAAATTTTCAGGTCATTCGAACATCGTTTGGTCTGGTTTTTGATCGAATATGCAATTCGGAAGTTTTTAAGGAATTTAGGCTTTGATTTGATCATAAGTGAGGATTTTGATGTTAACGTTAGCGTTTTTATGATTCGATCAAGTTTGAATGAAGTACTAGATCATGTCTGTGCTTTTGGTTGAGGTCCCGGCTGTCACACATCCTTTTGGCGCTACCGGGGTAGCAAGGGAGTTTTTCTAATTAAAGGACAATCGAAACGGGATTATTTATTTATTTCAGAGTCGCCACTTGGAATAAGTTAGGGTGTCCCAAGTCGCCGATTTATTTAAATACCGAATCGAGGAAGTTTCGACTTTCCAAATGAAGTTTGCGAACCAGAAATTCTAAGTAAGGAATTTTGTTGACCCGAGGGAAGGTGTTAGGCACCCCCGAATCCCGTGGTTCTAGCACGGTCGTTTAAACTATTGTAAATGGCAAAAATATCTGATTTTTATACATGTTATAACCTATGTGCCTTTAATCAATTAAGAACCACTTCTATTAAGTTAAAATTATACCTTTCGACCTTTAAACAAACGGGTCTCATTTCAACCTGGACCCGGGCCCTAACTATACATGTTTTTGTATCCTCCATTGGTTCCTTTCTAAAAGTGAAAAGGAGAAGTAACATCCCATATTTCGAGTTATTTGTAGTTGAATTTTGAACATGACTTGTTAGAGTCTAAAATGAACTAAATAAGCCTCCATTTAACATTTATAGGCCCATGCCCATTGTGAAAAGCATGGACTGAGCCATCCTATGTTGATTTGAGCCGACTACATTGCGTTATCCACGTTTAAATTCGCAATACGGCTGAAATGAGATTGATGTTGAAGGAAAATGTTTTTACGGGACTAAAGGAACCAAAGAGTATAAACTACTGATTATTTAACCTTAGTACTTGATATGCATTCAAATGGGCTATAATGAAATAAACTAGCAGTGACAGTACATGGATGCTACATCATTGGTTTTTCTAGCTAGCATACATGGGAATGAATTCACAAACTTGGACTAAGAGTGGTCAGAATTTATTTATACATTTACAGACCACTCACATGATTTGAATGAATAAATAACTAACATATGTATGCTTAAAATATGGAAATGCGACTAAAAGTCTTCGAGCCTTAAAACTTCATTTTATTCATACTTTGGAGTCAGCTACGTTGTACACCAGTGTAACAGATGTGTACCTGGAATTCGAAAGCAAAATGGATGTGGAAAAGTCAGTAGGCATATCACATCAAACAACAGCAAACACAGCAGCAACAGATCCCAGCGAACACTAAAGCCGCTATGAAGCGGTAGTAGACAGCCCAGGGAACAAATTGAAATCTTAGGAAAGAAATCAAACCATAGAGAAGTTGAGAACAAACCAAACAACAATTTCCAGAAGATTAAACAGCAAAGACCAAACCAAGCAAACCAAATAGAACCTTCAGTTAACTTGAAATACTCAAATGTGGGAATGATATATCCAAAACTCCAAGAGTGGTATAAACCAAAAAGAAACTTTAAGACAAACCAGCAGTAACTTTAGAAAACCAAGCAGCAACAATAATAAACCCTAGTGGCTCGACAAAAGCCTTCAAATGCCCTTGGACAAAATCGAATGTGAAAAAAAACAGAGAAAGAGATTTAAACTGTTTCTGAAACCCAAACCAATGTAACAGTGTTACAAGGGTAGGACTTTTCTTTCTAACACTAAGGATCTCTCCTCTTTCTAATTATCAGAATCTCTACCTCAAGTTATCTGTTTTCCAGAATGTATATCTTCAGTTGTCTGTGTGTTTTTAGAATGTATATGAGAATCTCCTCTCTAATCTCTCATCTCTTATCTCTGTGTCCTGATTTTCAGCACCTTTTATAGACATACAATTAGTGCTTAATCCGCTAGCATCTTACCTTTTTCAATTCTTTATCACTCCTATTATCCTAGTGCTTTTATTTTAACTATATTGCCCATTTCAAACCTGAAAATCAGCAAAGAGTGCCCTTCCCACTATGGAATGTTTCCACTTAGCTAATAGCAACCTTTAGTCTAATTATTAGGTAATTTAATTCCTAAACTACCCCTTAAACTGCTGAAATCTACTTGCCTAATACCAACCCAATTACTTTCAATTTTTCAGCTATAACCAATTCTATATCAATTGAAAGACTATATCAATAAGAAAATTCAAACAAGGTTAGGTCCAATATCAGAATATTTTTAACAGTAGGACTGAACAACAGATTTCAATTCAATTCATGAAACAAGGCACTATACAAAAGGGATTGGTAATGATAATCAAAAACTGAATATCAAATAGACGTTTAGGTAATTATTAGGCTAAATATACAAAATTAACACAGAAAGAGCCCAAACGGATAACTTACTGGGAAAATTTTTTATACTATGGTCATGCTATTCTAGCAATCAAACCTGAAGAGCTAATTGACGACATGTATTCCATCGACTATACAAACAATTTTGTACAACAATTATTGATAACAATCAGAAAAATACGATAGGCGATTCAAATGGAATTTGATAGAAAAATTTAGTTATAATACAATCTAACTAATTGATGAAACTTATTGAATCGATTACATAACCTATTATATACTACTCAATGAAACAGAAACAATTCGACCAAACAAAAAGGTCATTTGAAGATGGACAGAACAAATTCAAAGACAAAAAATAAAAAAAAAACTAAACTAAACGTGTAATCAAACATTATCAGAATATAGGCAGAATAAAAGGAAAAAAAAGAAAAATTACCTCCAAGCTTAAACTGGACGGAATTCAATCAGTTGAAGTCTTGACTCGAGTTTTTTGAGGCTAAAACAGACCTTAATAAAAACACTTGACTAAGGTCAGTTGCGACCCCAAATTCTTTGGTTCTTCTAGGTTAGTTCAACCAGTTGAATTAAAATTCGACCAATTCTGGCTTGATTCGAAGAAAACTAGGGGCGATTTAGGGACGAGGGAGGTCAAATGGTTATAGGATGTGACTTGGGGAAGATTTAGGGTTGGCGCCGCCACCAAGGGATCTTGTGGCAGCGCTAGGGTTCTTGGACTTAAATTTATATCCGACGAGTTCTAGGAAGTTTCGAAAGAAACTGAGGTTGGTTTTGGTATGAGGAAGGTCTAACGGGGGCATGGTGTTAATTTGGGATCAAACGGACAAGGTGAGGTTTGGGTCAGTTCTTCGATCTAATATTCGAAGAACTCGGGGATGATTCGAGAATGATGGAGTAGGGATTTGGAATGGGGAGGTCGAGGGGAGGCTGTGGTGTAAAAATGGGGGTCATTGAACCACCGGAACCACCGTGAGGCAATTTCCGGTGGGCGGATTAGGGCGGTGTAGGGCAGTGTTACAGGGTTGTTCATCTTTGATCTTGAAAGAGACGAAGGGGTGGGTTTGCCTAAGGGGTGGGTTTGGCTGGGGGGTGGGGTAAGGTTTTAGACTTATATACGGGTTAAAGGAATGAATCCTGGCCGCTTGATCAACTAAGATGGACGGCTAGGATCAGGGAAATAAACCCATACGGCGTCGTTTGTTTTAAGTTCGGGTCGGTTAGAACCGGGTAATGGTTCGGGTCAGGAAATAGGTAAGGGAGACGTGATCTAGGACGTTTGATCAAAATGCTTCGAACGGCTTGGATCCCTTGACGACGAAACGGCGTAGTTCGGTCATTAAACTGCGTCGTTTCATCTGTATTTGAGGCCAGTTGACTTGGACCGGGTGAGGGTATGGATTTGGGCCTGGATTTGGTTAAAATGTTTGGGGCAGCCCAATTCCGGACTTTCTCTTTATTCTCTTTATTTCTTTATTTCTAATTAATAAAACCTAAATTTCTAATTTAAATAATAAAAATAAAAATTTTACTAATTAAAAATAGTAATTATTATGAGCAATTAAATATCAATTTAAAAGGTAATCACACAATTAAATACTGAAAAATGCAAAAATACATATTTTTGTGATTTTTCAATTTTGTAAAGCACACCTAATTACTGTTAATTGTAAATTAAATCCTAAATGTAAATAGGATATATTTTTGTATTTTATATTAACTTAAAAAGACAAACGCGCACAGACAAATACAAATAGTAAGAGAAAAATAACATAAAAAATTCACAACAAAAAAAAAATCACACACAACCCAAAACTATTTTATTTTGAATTTTTGGGAGTAATCCTCATGTAGTGCAAAAATCACGTGCTCACAGCTGCCCCTCTTTGTCCGAAAACACGAAGAGTTTTCGTGCAAAGACAAAGTGAGCGGATACGAGCGATTTTTGCCTGTTTGAGTACTCCGTGTGAAGCATTTTTTGAAAGATTTGACCGAACCTCTGCTTCAAAAGGTCTCCTACATATCCCTGGCTAAAAGGGAATCAGGTCAATGTAGTTCGGGAAGTTTTGGTAGCTGGGACTACCATTAAACTGTGATCTTGCTGTTGTTGTTGTTGTTGTTGTTGCTGCTACTGCTTAACTGACTTCCTTATTATACCAGGCTAAAACGAAAATAAGAAGCTACACTAAACTAGTCTATGAATTACAAAACCTTTATCTAAATTTTCAGGCTTGTTCTTATCGCCTTGTTTTCTTTTCGGTTTGCTTCATCTGATGTTTCTTCATTTCTATCTTGACATTGTCGGTTTTTCTTGATTGCCGAACTTGAACTTATGCTGTGGATATTACTGTAATCCTCCGTTTACTGACTTCAACTTGAAATGTATTCCTCTGTTATACGGGCGGGCTCCCAACTTCAATCTTCAAACTTGAAAATTAACACTTCCGTTCTACGGGCGGGCTCCCAAATTCTTAAACTGAAAAGTAACACCTCCGTTCTACGGGCGGGCTCCCGAATTCTTCAACTGAAAAGTAACACCTCCATTCTATGGGCGGGCTCCCAAATTCTTCAACTGAAAAGTAACACCTCCGTTCTACGGGCGGGCTCCCAAATTCTTTAACTGGAAATTAACACCTCCGTTCTACGGGCGGGATCCCAAATTCTTCAGCTGAAAAGTAACACCTCCGTTCTACGGGCGGGCTCCCGAATTCTTTAACTGGAAATTAACACCTCCGTTCTACGGGCGGGCTCCCGAATTCTTCAACTGAAAAGTAACACCTCCGTTCTACAGGCGGGCTCCCGAATTCTTCAACTGAAAGTAACACCTCCGTTCTACAGGCGGGCTCCCGAATTCTTCAACTGAAAGTAACACCTCCGTTCTACAGGCGGGCTCCCGAATTCTTCAACTGAAAGTAACACCTCCGTTCTACAGGCGGGCTCCCGAATTCTTCAACTGAAAGTAACACCTCCGTTCTACAGGCGGGCTCCCGAATTCTTCAACTGAAAGTAACACCTCCGTTCTACAGGCGGGCTCCCGAATTCTTCAACTGAAAGTAACACCTCCGTTCTACAGGCGGGCTCCCGAATTCTTCAACTGAAAGTAACACCTCCGTTCTACAGGCGGGCTCCCGAATTCTTCAACTGAAAGTAACACCTCCGTTCTACAGGCGGGCTCCCGAATTCTTCAACTGAAAGTAACACCTCCGTTCTACAGGCGGGCTCCCGAATTCTTCAACTGAAAGTAACACCTCCGTTCTACAGGCGGGCTCCCGAATTCTTCAACTGAAAGTAACACCTCCGTTCTACAGGCGGGCTCCCGAATTCTTCAACTGAAAGTAACACCTCCGTTCTACAGGCGGGCTCCCGAATTCTTCAACTGAAAGTAACACCTCCGTTCTACAGGCGGGCTCCCGAATTCTTCAACTGAAAGTAACACCTCCGTTCTACAGGCGGGCTCCCGAATTCTTCAACTGAAAGTAACACCTCCGTTCTACAGGCGGGCTCCCGAATTCTTCAACTGAAAGTAACACCTCCGTTCTACAGGCGGGCTCCCGAATTCTTCAACTGAAAGTAACACCTCCGTTCTACAGGCGGGCTCCCGAATTCTTCAACTGAAAGTAACACCTCCGTTCTACAGGCGGGCTCCCGAATTCTTCAACTGAAAAGTAACACCTCCATTCTACGGGCGGGCTCCCGAATTCTTCAACTGAAAATTAATGCCTCCGTTCTACGGGAGGGCTCCCGAATTCGTCAACTGGAAAGTAATACCTCCGTTCTACAGGTGGGCTCCCGAATTCTTCAACTAGAAAGTAACACATCCGTTCTACAGGCGGGCTCCCGAATTCTTCAACTGGAAAGTAACACCTCCGTTCTACGGGCGGGCTCCCGAATTCTTCAACTGGAAAGTAACGCATCCGTTCCACGGGCAGGCTCCCGAATTCTTCAACTGAAAAGTAACACCTCCGTTCTACAGGCGGGCTCCCGAATTCTTAAACTGAAAAGTAACACCTCCGTTCTACGGGCGGGCTCCCGAATTCTTCAATTGGAAAGTAACACCTCCGTTCTACGTGAGGGCTCCCAAATTCTTCAACTGAAAAGTAACACTTGAATTGATGTTCTCATTTCCTCGAGAAAATTTTCAACAATGGAAGAAAATTTTCTGCCCCAGTTTTGGTGATCTTCTTTGTGGCATGCCTTTTTACTGCCAATAACATTCTCAATTTCCTGCTTCAAATCAAAGTAAATTTGTTAGTTTAAAACATGGTGAGTGGTTGTGCCACTCCTGCTGGGGATGGTTTTTCCCTTTTCCTTTTTCCTACTCTGCGTATCCAAAACTTGTTGGGGAATGATATTATTTGTTGGGGATTTTTCTTCCCTTCCCCCCTTTTGTTTTTTGACCCTCTTGGAGCTTGGTCAAAAATATGCCGGGGATGCTCCTGGATCCAGATCATCTGCCGGGGATCCTCTTGGAATTTGGTCCCCAATTTTCTCAACTTGTGGTTCACCACTTGGTCTTGCAACAAACTTTTTTTTATTTCATCGTCTTATTGTTGACATGTAAGATTTATTTTTTGCTTTGCACCATTTGGCAACTGATAGTACGCTCTGAAAAATCTTTCTAAAAAAAAATTAAACTGCTAGAAAAAGTCTTTAAACAAAGGAATGAAGAGTGATAACTTCAAAAGATAGGAAAAGAAAAAGAAGTCTTTCTGAACAAATATTGGGGAGAAGAAAAGAAAAAGAACTTATCTGAATGGTATAACTGATCCCAACGATCATGTCGCGCATTCCGGATCTAACCAACCTAGTCTATTTATCAATAAATCTTTCTGATAGCCTCATTTTGATGGGAATAAGCACTCGTCCAGCTCTTTTGTCGAAACAAATTTTGCATGGCTTGATGCCTTGATGGATCCTTTTTGCCAATCTTATTTTGTCGCTTCATAGTGCCCTTTGAGGGGCTTTCACTAATGAGACTCTCTCATTTCTCTCAACTCCTATCGCCTTATGGCGCCTATGAAGGTTTTCACCATAAGACTCTCTCATTTTGTTTCTCTCGACTTTCGATGCCTTATGGTGCCTGTACAGGTTTTCACCGATAAGACTCTTTCATTTTATTTTCTCGGCTGGGGATTGGAGTGTCATCGATAAGATTCTCTCTACTGTGGATTCTTTTGGTTGTCAATTCCTTGAGCTCCTGATCCTCTTTCAGTCGGGGATTAGTGTGTTATTCTCGGCTTTCATTTGCCTGACTTGGTACCTCTCGGATACTGATCGAGAGGTCTTTTTTTGGGCATCAACATGGTTTTTGTGCAAGGATAAAAGAAAAGGATATCAAAAATTCGAAATAACTTTGATGGGTAACACATTACAACTCTTGGAATCAACTTTTCCCAAAAAATTTTAAAACATAACTTTTGCCCCAGTTTTCTTGCTTGGGGATTTTTGATTTTTATTACACTTTGACCGAACCATGAGACGCCTACGTATCCTCTTTGAGGAATCAGGTCAAACATAGTTCACTTGATTCCTTTATTTTTCTTGTGATTTTCCTTTGTTTTTGTTATTTTTTTTTTATTTTTTTATTTTCTCTTTCTTTTTTTTTTCAATATATATATATATATATATATATATTTAATTTTCATCAATGATTCCAAGAGAGGGATATGAAAGAATAAGTAAGGCTCAAAGGGGGAATCAAATGTTAAAGTGTTTGGATAGTAGAAAAATTGCCTCCGTCATTTCATTCTCTGATAAATGCCAAGAACAAACAAATAAAACAAATAACATTTAACAATCAAAGAAATTACACATAATATCTCTTGACTGCATCATAATTGATAGCCATGTCGATGCATCTCCCCTCGACATCCGTCAGGCATAAAGTGCCATTGGATAATACCTTGGTCACAATGAACGGTCCTTGCCAGTTTGGGGCAAACTTGCCCTTTGCTTCGACCTGATGTGGCAAGATTCGTTTCAGCACCTATTGTCCCACATCAAATTTTCTAGGTTGCACTTTCTTGTTGTATGCTCTTTCCATTCTTTTTTGATATAATTGGCCATGACATACTGCTGCAAATCTCTTTTCATCAATTAATCTCAATTGCTCCAATCGGGCTTTGATCCATTCATCATCATCAATTCCGGCCTCAGCGACTATTCGAAGGGACAGAATTTTGACCTCTTTTGGTATCACTGCTTCAGTTCCGTATACCAATTAATAAGGGGTTGTACCTATTGAAGTACGAATAGTAGTGCGGAAACCCAACAGTGCAAATGGTAACTTTTCATGCCATTGCCTGGATCCTTCTACCATCTTTCTCAATATCTTCTTTATGTTCTTGTTGGCCGCTTCAACCGCGCCATTCACCTTAGGACGATACGGGGTGGAATTACGGTGTGTAATCTTGAACTGTTGACATACTTATTTTATCAAATTACTGTTAAGATTAGCACCATTATCCGTGATTATTACCTTTGGGATCCCAAATCTACAGATGATATGGGAATAGACAAAATCCACCACTACCTTCTTGGTTACTGACTTGAACGTTTTGGCCTCAACCCATTTGGTGAAATAGTCAATGGCTACCAGAATGAACCTATGACCGTTGGAAGCTGTCGGCTCAATAGGTCCAATGACATCCATGCCCCATGCAACAAATGGCCATGGAGCTGACATTGTATGCAATTCGGTTGGCGGAGAATGAATCAGATCTCCGTGTATCTGACATTGATGGCATTTCCGCACGAAACTAATACAATCACGCTCCATGGTGAGCCAATAATACCCTGCTCTAAGGATCTTCTTTTCCAATACATATCCACTCATATGTGGCCTACAAACTCCTGCATGTACCTCTGCCATAATCTTCGTGGCTTGGCCAGCATTTATACACCTCAGTAAACCCAAATCTGGTGTTCTTTTGTACAACATTCCTCCACTGAGGAAAAATCCATTTGCCAATCGCCGAATGGCTCTTTTTTGATCTCCAGTGGCATGCTCTGGGTATGTCCCCATCCTGAGGTATTCCTTGACATCATAAAACCATGGCTCGCCATCCATCTCTTCCTCTATCATGTTACAATAGGCATGCTGATCACGAACCTGAATATGCAGCGGGTCAACATGAACTCTGTCTGGGTATTGTAACATTGATGCTAAAGTGGCCAAAGCATCGGCAACCTCATTGTGAACTCTTGGGATGTGTCTGAACTCCACTGATCGAAAATGCTTGCTCAGATCATGCAAACATTGTCGATAAGGTATAAGCTTTAAATCACGTATTTCCCATTCACCTTGAATCTGATGCACCAAGAGGTCTGAGTCTCCCAAGACCAAGACGTCCTGGATATCCATATCTATGACTAACCATAGGCCCAAAATGCATGCTTTATATTCAGCCATGTTGTTGGTACAATAGAAACGTAGTTGAGCCGTAACAGTATAATGATGTCCTGCTTCATAGAGAAGTACCGCTCCTATTCCAACCCCTTTTGCATTTGCAGCTCCATCGAAGAAACGTTTCCATCCTGGTTCCTCGGTCAATTCCAACTCATCGATATGTATCACTTCTTCGTCAGGAAAATATGTCCTCAATGTCTCGTATTCTTTATCAACAGGATTCTCGGCCAAGTGATCTGCCAATGCTTGGGCTTTCATGGCCGTTCTCGTTACATAGACGATGTCAAATTCAGTAAGTAATATTTTCCATTTTGCTAACCTCCTTGTGGGCATAGGTTTTCGAAAATATACTTTAATGGATCCAGACGAGATATGAGGTAAGTAGTATAAGAAGACAAATAATGCTTCAACTTTTGTGCTACCCAAGTTAGGGCGCAACATGTCTTCTCAAGCTGGGTGTACTTAACCTCATAAACTGTAAACTTCTTGCTAAGATAATATATGGCCTGCTCCTTCCTTCCTGTAATGTCATGTTGCCCCAGTACGCAACTAAACGAATTTTCCAAGACCGTTAGATAGAGAATCAACGGTCTTCCCAGCTCGGGTGGAACCAATATGGGTGGATTTGACAGATACCCTTTGATTTGGTCAAATGCTTCATGACATTCTGCAGTCCATTCTACCACAGCATCTTTCTTCAGTAGCCGAAATATGGGCTCACAATTTGCCGTAAGTTGAGCGATGAACCTGCTGATATCATTCAATCTTCCCAACAGACTCATTACTTCTGTTTTGTTCTTCGTTGGGGGAAATTCTTGGATGGATTTGATCTTTGATGGGTCCAACTCAATGCCTTGCCGACTGACGATGAATCCCAACATCTTTCCTAATGGAACACCAAATGCACATTTGGCTGGGTTGAGCTTAAGGTCGTACCTCCGAAGTCTTTGAAAAAACTTCCTTAGGTCTGCTACGTGGTCTTCATGACGCTTGGATTTTATGATCACATCATCTACGTACACCTCAATATCTTTATGTATTATGTCATGAAACACAGTAGTCATTGCTCTCACGTACGTTGCCCCAGCATTCTTCAAACCGAATGGCATTACCCGGTAGCAATAAGTTCCCCACGACGTAATGAAAGCCGTCTTTTCCGCATCTTCTTCATCCATCAGTATTTGATAATACCCAGCATAGCAAATCCACAAATGACCCGATCTCCCATCTGGCACAATTATCGACCAGGATATGAATGTCGGGTAATGGAAAGTTGTCTTTTGGGCTTGCCCTATTCAAGTTGCGATAATCGACACATACCCGAATCTTCCCATCTTTCTTTGGCACTGGCACCATATTAGCCAACCAATCAGGATATCGAGTGACTCAAATAAACCTTTGCCTGTAGTTGTTTGGTTATTTCTTCTTTAATCTTAACACTCATGTCTGTCTTGAACTTCCTTAATTTCTGCTTGACGGGAGGCCATGCCGGGTCTGTGGGTAATTTATGAACCACTAGATCGGTGCTTAATCCCAGCATGTCATCATACGACCATGCAATAATGTCTTTGAATTCAACAAGTTCTTTGATTAGTTCCTCCCTTATGTTTTGCTCAATGTGGATGCTGATTTTGGTTTCCTTGATGTCATTTGCATCCCTAGATTGAAAACTTCAGTGTCATTCAAATTGGGCTTAGGTTTCGCTTCGAACTGGCTTAATTCCCCGTTTATCTCTTCAAAGGCTTCATCCTCATCATATTCCGGTTCATCGTCACAATCGATTTCTTGTATAATAAATTAGGAATCGGATTGATCTTTTAGACTAGGTTGAAGATCCATTGTGCATGACATGACATTAGAACCAGTAAAAAGAGAACTGTTCAGAAGGAAAAAGAAGAAAATAAAATTAAAACAAAATATAAGAAAGGAAACTTTCACTCTTTATTAAAATATGGGATAACAGAGTTTCACACTTTTGCCTATGCAAAACAAGAATTGGATTACAACTCTGGGATAATCCAGAAAAGAAAGAAAGAAAAATCCAAGGCCTACTACCAAGACTCCCTCCAAGTAGGAATAGGAGTAGTCGTCCAATTGTTGATATTGGCCCTAGGCCCCACAAACTGTATGTCTGCTCCACTGGAACCTTCTCCAGCTTCTATCATATTGACGTCGGCAAATAGCCTTTCAAAACTGTGATCCAAATCCCCATCTGACCCAATCAGTGGTCTGAGAACTTTGGGGATTGACAACTTTCTTATATCTTCCTTGACAAAGGACTTGGAGAGACGTGGAATAGGTTTGGGAAGAACCCACCCTTTCTTTTTCATCTTCCGAGCTCATCTCACGTTTGCTGCGGTAGGCTTGAACCCCAACCCAAAAGTATCAAGATTCTTGGGCAAAGAAGCTGGTTGAACAATACCCTGTATAACAACCCCCAAGCCTTTTCCTGGTACAAATCCATTGTTTAACATTTCCAAAGCTATCATGAAGGTGGCTGCTGCAATTCTGGGCAGTGGAAGGTTCTCACCTTCAGAAATTTTGTCAACTGAGAATGCATCAAAAATCTGGTAAACCTAGGGACCTTTGTCATCGTCATTTTCTATGAATGGTATAATGGCATCACCCACAGTGTTTGTACCGTTATCCCCATGCACCACTATCTCCTGCCTATCACACTCAAATTTCACCATCTGGTGTAGTGTAGAAGGCACTGATTTGGCTGCATGGATCCAAGGTCGCCCCAATAGAAGATTGTATGATACTGCCACATCTACCACTTGGAATTCCATGGTGAATTCAACTGGAGTAATGGTTAATTCCAGTATGATATCACCTATTGTGTCAGTACTACTCCCATCAAAACCTCGGACACAGATGCTATTCCTGTGAATCTGATCATGATCAACCTTTAGCTTGTTCAGAGTATTTAATGTACAGATGTTGGCACTAGACCCATTATCAATCAATACTCGGGTGACCACCGAGTCTTCGCATTTCACGGTCAAGTATAGGGCTTTGTTGTGTTCTGTACCCTCTGTTGGCAATTCATCATCAGAAAACGTTACTTGGTTTACTTCGAAGATTTTGTGCACTATCCTTTCCAAGTGATTTACAGAGAGTTTATCCAGAACATGAGCCTCGTTCAGGATTTTCATCAATGCATGGCAATGGTCACTGGAATGGATCAACAATGGCAGCAACGAAATCTGTGCCGGAGTCTTTCTTAACTGTTCCACAATGGAGTAGTCTTGGGACTTCATTTTCTTCAAAAAATCCTCCGCCTCTTCCTCTGTCATGGGCTTCTTTATCACCGCTGGGTTGGACCTTCTTAACTCTACGGGAGGAAAACACATCCCCAAATGAGTTAACCCCTGGGCTTCACATATTTCTTCCATAACCTCCTTCCCTTTGTACATTACCATCGCTTTATTGTAGCTCCATGACACAGCTTTCTCGCTGATTATCGGCATCTGTATTACTGGTTTGATGACAACTGGCCCTATGCATGCTGGTTTGCTTGGTACCCCTTGCACCATTACTTTGATTGGTTCTGGATTCTTTGCACCAACAAACGATCTCTTCCCCATCACCACCACTGGCTTGAAATCTACCTTCTCCAACTGTACCCCCTCTCTTCCACTGGTTGACTTTTCTTCTGGGCTGGCACGGATCATCATCACTGTCTGTGAGGGTTTCCTTAGCTTTCCTCCTTCGTGTACCAGTTCGATCATATGGGTTTTGTGGTGTGTTGGCAAAGGGTTCTGATTGATGTTGGGTGCCTCTAGCGTCTGAACCTCAATCTTGTTGGTGTCAATAAGATCTTGTACCACCCGTTTCAACTTCCAACACTTTTCGGTATCATGTCCGGGAGCTCCAGAACAATACTCACAGCTTACCGAGTGGTCCATATTTTGGGGAAGGGGATTTGGAAATCTGGGCTCAATAGGACTTAATAAACCCAACTGCCTTAGTTTGTGGAACAAAGCAGTATAGGTTTCTCCCAACTCAGTAAAGGTTCTTGGTTTCTACATTCTTTCATTTCTAAAAGCCTGATTCCCCCGGAAACCTATCCCTGAAAGGTTCCTGTAAGCCCTCAGCGGTGGATATGCATTTTGTGGGGGTGGATATGTGTTTTGTGGAGCTGGCGCTCGCCATTGTGGGCGAACTAGGGGCTGGTTATATGTTTGGGCTTGATGAATAGAGAAATATGATTCTTGTGGTGGGTAGTATAGATGTGAAGAGTAGTTTGGAGTGTATGGGTAATTTGGGTGATAGGGTCTGGATTGGTGGCTAGGTGAAGGACCTCTTGATCTGGCCCAATTGCTGGCTTCAAGTGTCGCGACTTCTTCTCTTCTTTTCTTCCACAGCGCACCTCCCGTGCTGCTCTGAATGGCTTGGGTAGTCGTTTTTATCGCGGAATAACTCATGATCTTGTTGGACTTCAACCCTTATTCTACCATGCTTCCCATCTTGACAACTTCATTGAATGTTTTGCTGACGGCCGACACCAATTGGCCGTAATAAGTGGGCTCTAGAGCTTGCAAAAAGTAATCGACCATTTCACCCTCTTTCATAGGTGGATCGACCCTCGCGGCCTGCTCTCTCCATCTGAATCTGTATTCCCTATAGCTCTCCCCAGGCTTCTTTTCAATCTTTGTCAAGGAGAGTCGGTCGGGAACAATTTCCAAATTATACTGAAAGTGATTTGCAAAGGCCTGGGCTAAGTCATCCCAGGTATACCAACGGGTGTGGTCCTGCCTAATATACCACTCCAAAGTTGACCTACTAAGGCTCTGGCTGAAGTATGCCATTAGCAATTCGTCTTTTCCACCGGCACCTCTCATCTTGCTACAAAACCCCCTCAAATGGGCAACGTGGTCACCGTGACCATCATAAAGATCAAACTTCGATAGTTTGAAACCCACCGGCAATTGGACTTCTGGAAACAAACATAGGTCTTTGTAAGTAATACTCACTTGTCCTCCAAGACCTTGCATGTTTTGGAACGACTGTTCTAGGCTTTTCACTTTGCGTATCATTTCATCTTGCTCGAGATTTTTAAGAGGTTTTTCTTCTCCAGATACATCCATAAGAGGGGTATAATGATAGGGCTCGTGGGGTTTGAAAGTGTGCTAAGGGGGATAGTAGTGGTTTTCTGGGGTGTGAAACAAAGGCTCACTTGCAGATTTGTGTAACATGGCGGGTGGAGGAGCCACGCATACAGGAGCAACTGGTGGTGGTGGAGGTGGGATTTGCTTCGGTGGTGGAGTTTGGGGATTATAAATAGTTTCCCCTTGAGAGTACTAGTGTATTGGGTGACTTGTTGATGGATCAAAGGGAGGATGTTCCGGAGTCTAAGCAGATGGGAGAGGAGGAGCATTGGGAAGCATTGGTAATGGCTGTCCTTTAGCCCAGGCTAGATGCATCTCTGCTATCTGTCTCCTTAACATGTCTACTTTTTCTTTCATTGCGTGCATTTATGTTTTCTCTTCTTCAACACTTTTGTCTGAACCCGTCATGCTTTTTGGAACAGGCCCTTTCGATCTGGTGTGATATCGATAATCTGCCAGAACGCCTTAACTAACTGTTTGAAAACTGGATTAAACAACAAACTTGCTAGCATTCAGATTTTAACAGATATGTTATTAGACATTGGGATGCAAATGCACCTAGGCAGTTTAACCATTTCTATCATGCCATTCGCTTCGATTGTATGCGTCATTCCGGCTTATTTTGCTTTCCTTATTCGTTTTTATTTTAGGAGTGATAGAATCTTATATAGATTGCCTACGTATCATGTCCCCGCATGAATTAGACCAGGCGTAGTTCCGGTAAATATAAAACACACAAGATATTTTTTCAAGATTTTTCAACTCTCGTTCAAAAAACTTGATTACAAAACCAAACTTAAAAACAATGGCCAAACATACTACAACCTTTTACATGAAGAACAGAATAACTAGACTCAAAACTTAAAAAATGCAAATTCAAACAAAACATGCTTTAGGGCTTTGAACTTCTATGCCAGTGGGGCCCTGTCTAGACTGGCTGTGGTCCTCGGTGCAAGACCTCTTCGCCGATTCTTTAGTTCCCCCATAATTTGATGGACGTAACCCATGACAGAGGAGAAGAGGGCATCCCGGGGTAGCTATTCACATGATAGGCATTATTATGTGAATGTAATGCCCAATCTCATCGATCCTTTCCCGAATGCCATACCTTTCTCTAAACAATTGTTCTATCTGTCGGTTTTTCAACCCCAATACTTGTGCATTGTCTGCAAGTCGATCTTGGAATTTTTCCATTTATTCCTCCAGCATGGCCATCATGGCATAGCATCGTTTCCTGTCCTCCCTAGCTTCACGGGCCTGTCTGAAGACCCGTTCTTGAAGAGTGGAATTTTTCTCTCTTAATATCCCGATGCTCATCTCATAACCCCTCTTGACCTGCTGCAAGTACTCCCTTCGTTCCATTGTGCCTTTCTCCTATCTAACCTGCATCCTTGCCCTGCTAGCCTCGGACCTCTCCAGACTTTCTTGGCTTTCCTTGAACTGTTAGTTCAATCCGTCTATCAGCCTCTGGTCAGATCGACTCCTTGGTTGGTTGTTGGCTTCTTTTCTGACCCGCCAGATTCGAGCCTTAAGAGTGTCATTTTCTTGAGTTAATTTCTTTTTGACCCCTTCGTCGGCTGCAGTTTGTAAACCATTTTCATATTTGAGATCCTGCACACGCTTCTCTAGTTCCCCTATGCGGCCCCTGTACTCGCGTTCTTTGGCCAACCAAGCTAGTCTTTCTTGAACTTTGTCATCGAAAGCTTGAATGTGGGGCCTTTTGGCAGACCTAACAGTTTCAAGCTCGGGTCCGGTGCTCACGTGGAAACTCCTTTTAAAACAAGCAGTATAATCGGGATCGACCTCGCCTTTAATAGGGCCCGGTACCATGGTGCTACTTTTTAGATACCTGCAATAGTGCCAATCTCTATTCACCAATTCTTCAGGAATAGTTGCCTCGAGGTGCAATTCAATGACTAGATTGCTTTGGTCTGTTTCCTCGGGTATCACCTTATATCTTCCAAGTTGCCTCAAAACTCTTTGGGGCGCATATGGATGTATACTTCTTGCTCCTATCACCATCAAGTAGCCTTTTGAAGCGGTCATGTAAAAGATCTCCGTTATCGGGAGCCACCCTATGGTCCATTCAATTTGATCTGCTCTCAACTTTCTCAAATAGGAAATCCATACTTCAAACCCCTCGGGTGGTTCGTAATCTTCCACCCTTTCCTCATATTTAACGATGAAGTTGTTCCCATCTGAAGCATGTCTCAAGAACTTAGGGTGGTGTCGAATGTGTTCGATCATCCACATTTGCAGGAGAATGCTACAAACTTCAAAAAACTGACTCCCGGATTTGCACAAAGTCAAGGCCCGGTAAATGTCCGACAACACAAGTGGGACAAGAGTGTGATCCTTTTTGTCGACGAGAACCTGTGCGATCCTAGACATGCGGATGTCTATTATCCCTTCAGAATTTGGAAACACCGTGATTCCTAAGAATGCCACCATGAAAGCAAACCGGCGATGAACCTCCCACGTGCTTTTGTTTTGTTTGTTGTTCAAACCCTTTTCATTTGTTTTAAATCCGGCTGAGTTTCCGAATCTGTAATACAAAAAGTAGAACTTGCAACTCCCATTTCTCACGTAATCGTTACTCATTTGCTTGCTAATTTTCAAGAGATCGAAGAATTTATGCACCGAGGGGGCCCTGGGAAATATAAGCTTCTGCTTTCTTAACTCTCGGCCGAAGGCAATGTACCCAGCTATTTCTTCTAAAGTGGACGTGAGTTCAAAATCTAAGAAATGGAATACATTGTTAACGGGGTCCCAAAAAGTCACCAAAGCCTTGATTAAATCATTTCGTGGCTTGATATACAGTATGTCTAACAAAGGACCCAACTGCTCCTTTACCCAAACTTGGCCGTCTTTATCTAGATTATCCCACCAATCTCGTAGCTGTACGTGAGCTCTTTCTATGATGACTTGGGGTGATTCCTGGACCATATTCATTTGAACCTGTGGAAATTCAAGGTTAGGGGTGACTCTTGTAAACTCTCTGTGAAAACACATTTTTTAGACAAAAATATTTTGACACACTTTTTATGGCTATTTTTTAAAAGGAGAGGTTGGACCCGATGACGGTTGCCTACGTATCCCACACCCTGTGAGCATCAAACCGGCATAGTTCACCAAAGAAAACAAACTAAGTTTGAAAACAAGAATCCTTTTTGTTCTTTCAAATAAATCCAATTAATTAAAACAGTATTATATATTTTTTTTTTCTGAATATATTATTTTGAAAACAAGACACACTAAAATGAACTCTTTTTTTTGTCGGTTTTCCAATATTTGAAGCAGGTCAGCATGCCAATCTAAACAAATAAATGCACAAAATAGGATGCAGCAGGATGGTCTTTTCACTTCTGGTTGCTTGTCCTAGAAGGACCCAACCCCTGTGTTGAGTCCCCTAAGTCACATGCACATGATGTAATTAAGCGTTCCTACTAGGAATCCGGCGTGAAGCTGTGTTTTACTACGTAAAATAAAAATATGGGGTTTTTGGTCTAGAGTTAAGGTACCCGAGCGGACAAGTGGGGCTGAGGAGGGGGCGACGTAACGGGAGCACTAAAGTCTGCCCGGCCTTGTCACTTTCCCAAACACTCGCTCTATTTGGAATAATTTCTTTTTCAAAAGGCAGGCTACGCGAACATATGCACCATTTTTAGAAGACTTATAAAGTAGTAGGGTTTCGGTACAGTTTATATATACAGTTCAAAAAAAAAATATCAAAGCGATAAAAACATCATTTTGCACATTTAAGCTCAATCATATAATAAAATCAGATAATAATAAATAAACCCAAATACAACAATAATTCTAAGCTTGAATTTCTAACCCAGAACCAGTGGTTCTGGGTCTCTGTTCCCCAGCAGAGTCGCCAGAGCTTTCACACCTCCTTTTGGCGCTACCGGAGTAGCAAGAGAGTTTTTCCAATTAAAGGACAATCGAAACAGGATTATTTATTTATTTCAGAGTCGCCACTTGGAATAAGTTAGGGTGTCCCAAGTCACCGATTTATTTAAATCCCGAATCGAGTAAGTTTCGACTTTCCAAATGAAGTTTGCGAACCAGAAATTCTAAGTAAGGAATTCTGTTGACCCGAGGGAAGGTGTTAGGCACCCCCGAATCTCGTGGTTCTAGCACGGTCGCTTAAACTATTGTAAATGGTAAAAATATCTGAATTTTATACATGTTATAACCTATGTGCCTTTAATCAATTAAGAACCGCTTTTATTAAGTTAAAATTATACCTTTCGACCTTTAAACAAACGGGTCTAATTTCAACCTGGACCCGGGCCCTAACTATACATGTTTTTGTATCCTCCATTGTTTCCTTTCTAAAAGTGAAAAGGAGAAGTAACATCCCATATTTCGAGTTATTCGTAGTTGAATTGCGAGCATGACTTGTTAGAGTCTGAAATGAACTAAACAAGCCTCCATTTAACATTTATAGGCCCAGGCCCAACATGAAAAGCAGGGACAGGGCCATCCTATGCTGATTTGAGCCGACTACATGACGTTATCCACGTTTAAATTTGCAATACGGCTGAAACGAGATTGATGTTGAGGGAAACTGTTTTTACGGGACTAAAGGAACCAAAGAGTATAAACTACTGATTATTTAACCTTAGTACTTGATATGCATTCAAATGGGCTATAATGAAATAAACTAGCGGTGGCAGTACATGGATGCTACATCATTGGTTTTTCTAGCTAGCATACATGGGAATGAATTCGCAAACTTGGAGTAAGAGTGGTCAGAATTTATTTATACATTTACAGACCATTCACATGATTTGAATGAATAAATAACTAACATATATATGCTTAAAATATGGAAATGCGACTAAAAGTCTTCGAGCCTTAAGACTTCATTTTATTCATACTTTGGACTCGGCTACGTTGTACACCAGTGTAACAGATGTGTACCTGGAATTCGAAAGCAAAATGGAGGTGGAAAAGTCAGTAGGCAGATCACAGCAAACAACAACAAACACAGCAGCAACAGATCCCATCGAACACTAAAGTCGCTATGAAGCGGTAGTAGACAGCCCAGGAACAAATTGAAATCTTAGGAAAGAAATCAAACCACAGAGAACTTGAGAACAAACAACAACAACAACAACAACAACAACAACAACAACCCAGTATAATCCCACAAGTGGGGTCTGGGGAGGGTAATATGTACGCAGACCTTACCCCTACCCTGTGGGCAGAGAGGCTGTTTCCAGGAGACCCTCGGCTCAAGACATCAACAAGAGAGACAATAAGTTAGTACTATCAATAGACTCATACTAAAAATAACGTAAAATACACAACATAACACAAAATAACACAATAGCAGCAGTATAAGAAATACGAAATAGATGAAATAGATGAAAGGTATA